>BGPR01004609.1:75587-108587 GCA_013235015.1 Araneus ventricosus | reverse complement strand
AATTATTTATCTATGTATATTCAAATGAAGGATCTCAAAAGGTATAACTGGCAAAACTCTTTAAAAGTATACAAAATTGCCATTAAAAATACGTTTTCTTAAAAAAATATGTCTTTAATTTCGTATTTTTTAGGTTTTTATGGCAATGACTGCTTCAAAGTGATCGAATTTTGCACCATCTTAAACTCGAAATAAATATCTATCCAATGATACCTTTAGTTGCCGAATTAAATCTTTCTCTCTTACATAATTAAAATACATTTTTAAATGTAGTAATGGTTATTTGCACATACGTAAATGTTTTTAATATTTTCACTCGATTAAATCGTAACGGTAACGTATTTAAAAGCATTAGCTAAAATTCAATACATTATTTTACTCTTGTTTACTTGTACTCGTAAATGGCAACACGGAAATTAAAAATAAATTTTCGAAAATATGACACCGTTTGGTTCAATTTCATAACAATATAAAGAAAATCAAGCGGCTTAAATCTTAATATGGAGTGACTTAATAAGTCTGGGTGACTTGATACTCTTCTTAGATTAACAATTATTATTGGGATTTTTAATTTATTACACCTTTCCATATCAAAGTTTCGCATGAGAAGAGAATCATTTAACTCTTCTAGTAATTCGCTGCAAAGCATTCCACCTGATGACAGTCAGATACAAATTTAAATTGATTATTTGAAAAACTTACCTTCGTAACTTCCTACAGAATTTTCTCCTCAAGGTAGAAGAGACTTGAGAACAATTTCCATACAAACGCACTAAAAGCAAAGTAAATTATAACGACCAAATGTGAAACTATCAAAAGTGTTAGAGCGTATCGGTAAATAGCGTTTAACTTAAGGTGAGTCTATTCACTAATGTCAACCCATAGATGTAGTGTGAATGCCAGTTTACCTCTATATTTGAAAGATAAATTTTTCCATTTTGCATACAGGACAGCATAGTATAATTCAAATGTCAAACGCATCAGTTTGTATTGTTTATACTCCATGTATTTTGCTACAAAATGTTTCTGTCTCTCAGTGAAAGCAAAAATGTATCGTTTGAAACAAGGTCTGATGCGGTAAGATGTGTGAGGAGACGAGAAATTTTAGACGCAATTTTATTCCCGAGAGGAAGATAAGTGTTTCGTGTAAGCTCATGAAATGACACCCTTTGCTGTTTTCTTCGCTTTGTCATCTTCCTATGATAGGAACCGCAATAAGAATCGTTGAAGGCTTAACACACACTCATCGGGATGGTTTAAACATTTTTGAAAATTAAACAAAGTATCGAGGGAATAATTCCCTAACGTGATTGGATAAGTGTGTAACCGTATTAAAAGGTGTAAATGCTAGGACAACCGGAAACCGGAAGTAAAAAGTCTGCGTTGTTGTTTATGTCCAAGGAAAACAATATTTTCTTATATTAACTGCAAACACTGGCAAAAGCACGCGCGTGGAACAGTAAATTGGCTTGAATTTAATTATATAGGAATAAAAAGTATTGTTAGAAATTGCGTTAAATATATATTTTAAACGTTAATAAAAATTAGAGAAAATACTTTATCGCAATGCAATTAATATCATTAAAAAGATAATTATTTGCTCTTTAATATGGTGTAAAAATACTTTTCGTGTAGTAGACATTTTAGAAGTTATTAGCAATAAACGTCTAAACATTAGGCTTAACAGCGGCTAATTTTCGTTATTCAATTAAATATCTTAAGAACTAATTAACTCTGAATGTTCAAAATAGCACAGTTGACCTAAAAATGTGCCCAGAATGTCACGTGGAAATTTCATGTCGCTACGGTTCACTGTTTAGGAGGAGTTCTTGTGACAGACACACAGACAGAACATGTATCTTCTGTTTTATATCATAGATATCAAATTATTATGTAACCTAAACTTATCTATTTAGCGTATATTACATTGTACTTTAGAAAAATAAATATGAGTGGTACTTCATTTACCTAAAAAGCGAGCCGAAATTAGATTGATTATAAATATTTTTATACCTGATTGTCATTATCTTTCAGGTAAAGACTTTACGTGACAGACTAACATTTGGTATATGATATTTGGTTTTGATTGATTTACATGATTTGTCTCAATACATGCTTTGGCTCAGGTGCAGGTTGAAGAGGAAATGGGATGCATAGAGAGTTTCATCTCGCTTCATAGACAGTCATAGCTTCAAACAGCACAGCTTCAGATTCGGGCGGAAGATTCTGATTCAACATTCCATAGACTAATTATCCATTATCATCATAGATCAGGGGTTGTGCACTGTTTCGGGTTCTGAATGAATGGATGGCGATCTCAGTTGCTGTGTTTCGTACCATACAATTAAAACGCGATTATTCAGCAATTCTGTGCGTAATTTCCCCTTTGAAAATTATCAAACAAAGAATAGAGATACTGCTTATTGTTTGAGATTACATCAAGTATGTGCATTTAGAGGAAGACACTAGCAATTTTTGGAGATGAATAACGGAAATAAGCATTGTGCCTTTGATAAGTGTACGTGATTTAATATCAGATATTTTGTTGTGATGAAATATCATCGAACTGGATTTAAAAGAAAACACTCTGTGATAGTTGAAGTTCGTTGCATGCATATTACAAAAGCTTAACATTCGAATGAGAAGCTTGTTTTTTGATAAGCAGAGTTTGAGTGGTAATATATTTAAAAGGAAATTCAAATCAGAAGAATAAAATAAAACTGAATGTAAAATGTAACTAACATGTGTTCTTGTTTGAGTGCACATTGAGTAAAAAAGGGTTGTGTGTGAGTAAAAGGTTATTTATATTACCAAAAAACTTAATTCCTCATAAGATCATTTTACAGCGTTCTTTGGTGTTAAGGGAAATCTGAATCTGATATTTAATTCTGAATAGGATAATTTTTGTTTCAAATCACAATAAAAAAGTTTATCTTTACTAAACATTCAAACATGGTTTAAAATAATCGTTTTCGATAAAATACAGGTATAATTTTCAAAATTTAAAAAAATTATAAATAATATAGTTATAATCTTACAGTAGAGTTTTTAAATATTAAAAGAAATGGTTTGTTTTTATGTGTTAAAAGTTTATAAAGAATAGAAAAAATTTGAAAATTATGTTTAAACGAAATAGTTTTGGTTTTCGTTAGATATCACTTCTATTTTATTAAGATACGATGGACATCTAAGCTGAAGGAAATCTGTACCTCTGGAACTATTTTTCTTCTGTTTTATTTATAAACTAGAGTTTTATAGTTTATTTCTGAAGCAGACAATCAATTTCACAAATTTCAATCGTCCATCAAATACACACTTGCTCTCTTGTATTTGAGCAACACATGATGGAAATTCTTTCAAAAGGGACAATTTTACTTAAGATTTATTAAAATAAAGCACTTAAGCCTATCGCATATTTTCGCTTGGTTTATGTAATTGATTAACATGCATAAATTTTCGCAAGACAGATATTCTTTTAGCTCCAAAGTCACGGGTCTTTCAGTTATCAAAATAATAATAATAATATTAATTTTCTTTTACCTGTTAAATACTGGACTTTTATTTTCATTTTACATGTTTAATTCTGGATTTAACTCGATAAAGCATTGATTTATGTTTTTTCTTCTCTTTGTTTTTTTCTTTCTTAAGAAACCATTTGTTTCGATGAATTTCAATTATTAGAACACGCAAATAAAGTTGAAAAAGTCTTTGAATTTTTTGACATAAAGTTAAGCGTTAAATTTTTTCTAGTCAAAGTTGTTAAGTCCTGGCAAGTGCTTTTCACCATTTTATCTCGGATAATAAGGAAATGAAGAAGGGTTTGGTTTGATACCTGGATTATAGAGTGTTGACATTTCTGAAAGCGAATATAGTTTTTTTTCGGAAACAAGTGTAGAAACTGTTTTGGTAAATTCTCCCGAAGAAAATATTTTCAACGTTACAAAGAAGCTTCATTAATACCAATTTATATTTGAATGAAATTTCAAGGTGATCTTAATCCGAATTGTAGTTGATCATAATTTTGCAATCGGTTGATTCAGCGATTGATTAGAGGTTTATTGGCGTAAGAGCCAAATTTGCCCATGAAACGCCAAACATACGATGGAAGAAAATTTTGCAATCGGAAATCATACCCTCTTTTATGGATGCTACTGCTCACCATCTCAATGTAGCAAAGACTACTTACTTAAGTGAGTTCAGCACAATGTTCAAAACAGAATCAACTTCAGTAGATTGCACAACGAATTATAGAATGTAATTAGTTATTTCGAAAATGGAAAAATACGTCTTATTTTACTGTAATGTTTCGCGAAAACAGTTATATTTGATAATGCGTACTTTGGAAATGATTGATCGCCAAATTATGCCACCTTTACATGAAAGCACTAAAATTTAAATTAAGTTTTTCCTCTTTTTCATTATAGAGCAAAGAAATTTAAATTGTACCAGTTTTGTCTCCGTTTTATTAACGAACAATGCAATTTAAATTATATTATTTATACCTTCTTTTCATTAAAAAGCCATAAAATTTAGCACATATTGTTTTTCTAAGTATTTCAGTTCAATAACAATAAATTTTGGAGGCTGAATCACACAAATTACATCCGAATAAAAGTATTTCTTAAGGGCATGTGCTTATCTTCAGATGCATATTAGAAAATGCATCGAATGTTATTCTCAAATAACATCTAAATCAGGCTTTCGACACAAATCGAAAGACATCTTCACATTTTCCTTTCTTACCTTATTATGTAATTAATATTGAAAGCAGTGAGGTCATTTAAGGGCAAAGACGAATGTCTAATTTTCCCTTTAATTCAATTATTGTCATTGAAGTGATCCACCAGAAATGGAAATCGCTGTAGCGGTAAACCACAAATGCCTGTGAGAAGCAGTTCGGTAGAAATGGAACTGCAGGTAATAAGTCACTGGCGTCCATTGTCCTGGACTGCTGTCTGGAATGCTGTCACTAATTAGACATGAAGTGCCTAAGACAAGGAGTCATAAGATCGTAGAATTGAAATAAATTTAATGCATCCTTCCTGACACATTGCGTGTGCGTTCATCTGCGTTCAACTGTAAATTAAAGCAATCGCAGTATTGTTGTGGGTGGGTGTTATTTACAATTTGTTTGATGCTGATAAATTCGATTTGTTTCAGTTTTTTCATTTGTATGTAACCTAATATATGAATTTTATAAACCATAATTTGACAAATGTAAATATTTTGTCGTATGCCCATATGGTATTATTTTGGTAGAGGATAGTTGTCATCTACAAAAATCGATGGACAGCAGATGAAAAATATATTATTTTTAACTCTGTTACTTAATGCATCACATTGAATTCCTATCAAGCGAATGCTTTGGGAATAGCGGAGACCTGTTTCCATAATGATGACTTAATTTATTCAATTAATTTATATTACATAATGTTTTAACCCTCTCACACCGATCCAGGCTGTCCCAGTCGGTCTAGAAATGTTCCATTAATAGCGTCGAAGGCCGGTCTGAGGCTGTTGGCTTCTTTTGAGTGGAGGTGAGGTTCTGAGATCGCTTCGGAGATAAGTATGGTAGGAGGTCCATTTATCCTTGCCAACCTGTGATCCTTGGTAATCACAATCCTCGGGCTACGGCAAACCACAGCCCATTTCCGTGCGCCTTACGGAAAGGTTATAGGAGGGGTGGGGTAAATGACCACCCAGGTAGGGACAGTCAAATTCATGTCGTATCCTTCCCAACAGGCCCGGTTTTAACTCTCTCTCACCGAGCAAGGTGGTCCCATGCGGTCTAAAAAATTTCCCATTACAGCGACGAAGCCTGTCTGAGGCGGTTGGCTTCTTTTGAGAGGAGGTGAGGCTCCGAGATCGCTTCGGAGATAAGTTCGGTAGAGGATCCAATTATCCTTGCCGACCTGTCACCCTTGGTAACCACAACCCACGGGCTACGGCAAACCACAGCCCATTTCCGTGCGCCTTACGGACAAGTAAGGCAGAAGGTGGGTGGTGGGGTAAATTACAACCCAGGTTGGACGAGTTCAATTCATTTCGTTTCCTGCCAAGAACTCCTGGTTTTAAAGGGGCTAGAAGAAAAAAGTCGCCTCGGGATTAAAGAGTTAAAGGGGATAGAAGAAAGCCTGCCTGGATTAAAGAGTTAAAGGATAGAGAAAGAGCTCGACCTGATAAAGAGTTAAAGGCTAGAAGAAAAGTCGCCCGGATAAAGATTAAAGGGGCTAGAAGAAAATGCCCTGGGATTAAAGAGTTAAAGGATAGAAGAAAAAAGCCACCGATTCATAAAGATAAAGGGCTAGAAGAAAAGTCGCCTGGATTAAAAGTTAAAGGATAGAAGAAAAGTCTGGATTCAGGATATAATGGGGCTAGAAGAAAAAAGTCGCCTACAGGACAGCGATAGAAGAAAAAGTCGCCCTCGGATTAAAGAGTTAAAGGATGGGAAGAAAAGTCGCCCTAGGATTAAAGATCGTGAAGGCTAGAAGAAAGTCGCCTCGATTAAAGAGTTACGAAGAAAAGCGCCTGGATCAAAGAGTAAGGATAGAAGAAAAGTCGCCCTCGGAGAAAGAGTTAAAGATAGAAGAAAAGTCGCCCCGATAAAGTAAAGGTGAAGAAAAGTCGCCCGATAAAGATAAAGGATAGAAAGAAGCCTCGGATTAAAGATTTAAAGGGGCTAGAAGAAAAAATCGCTGGATTAAAAGTTAAAGGGGATACATAAGAAAAAGTCGCCTCGTGATTAAAGATTTAAAGGCTAGAAGAAAAGTCGCCTCGTTGATTAAAGAGTTAAAGGGGATAGAAGAAACAGTCGCCCTGGATTAAAAGATTTAGGCTAGAAGAAAAAAGTCCCTGATTAAAGAGTTAAAGGATAGAAGAAAATGTCGCCTCGGGATTAAAGATTTAAAGGGGCTAGAAGAAAAAGTCGCCCCGGGATTAAAGGGTTAAAGGATAGAAGAAAAAAGTCGCCTCGGATTAAAGAAAGGCTAGAAAAAAGTCGCCTCGGGATTAAGACAGGATAGAAGAAAAGTCGCCTCGGGATAAAGATTTAGGGCTAGAAGAAAAGTCGCCTGGATTAAAGAGTTAAAGGGGCTGAAGAAAAAAAAGCTGACTAAAGAGAAAGGGGCTAGAAGAAAAGTCGCCTCGGATTGAAAGATTAACGGGATAGGGCGCCTGGATAAAGATTTAGCAGGGGCTAGAAGAAAAAGTCCCGGGATTAAAGAGTTAAAGGGGTCAGGAAGAAGTCTCCTTGGATTAAAGATTTAAAGGGGCTAGAAGAAAAGTCGCCTCGGGATTAAAGATTTAAAGGGGCTAGAAGAAAAGTCGCCTCGGTATTAAAGAGTTCAAGAGGATAGAAGAAAAAAGTCGCCTCGGGATTCAAGAGTTAAAAATCACAATAAAACACTTTGTGGATTTTTTTTAAAATTAGGTTGTTTCACCGTCACTTTCAACAAGATGCGGTTCGGACTGAGTAAATTCTTATTTTAATTCATAGCAATAAAGGATTAAAAATATAACGGGAGACCATTTTTCCTTTCCTGAGGAACCGAAAAGCAAACTATTTATTTTCAAACATCCTTTCTGATAGGAAACGAAACAGGACTAAGCAAAATAAGTTGGAATATATACCGTGCATGTATTACATACAATTGAATGATACCATGTGTATCCGCAAAGACTCATATCACTACATGTTAATCTGAAGTGAGTTGAAGTACAATTATTTATATTTTCCTTTGATTTTTGTGAAAACAAATAAATTATTCGCTTCATAATGTCAAAGTTAGAGAATAAGATTAATTCGATATTCGGTTACATAAATTGTATAGCTGATATGAAGTTGTATAAATCTTATATTCAGTTATGATTGTCACTGTTGAGCGCAAAACGCTTAAATGTTTGTACTTGCAGATTGTCATTTTTTTCAAAGCGGTGAACCCGAATAGATCATTAACTTAATCGAGTTTCAGAATTATATGCAAATAAATAGTTTGCATAATTAATTTTGCGCACAGAATGGTAATCTGTATTTTTTGGGGTGTAGAAAGTTGAAGTAGCATACAAACGAATGTGAAATGTCTGTATTTCTCAAATATTATAGTCACGCCGTCAGCGTCAGAATACACTTTAGATATTGACCAAAAGCAACGAACGAAAATGCAATTTTTACGAATGCTGAGACATTTTCAACGCAATGAGAAATATATATATATATATATATATATATATAATTATTATTATATAAGTATATATATTCTTAGAACGTTATCACATTGAACACACTTGCTGTTTTGAAAATTTATTTAAAATTCATTTTATCATTCAGCCTACATTCATTTGAAATGTTTCTCTTATTTTGCTACATACCTGAAAGTGTAAATATATATATATATATATAAAATATATATATATATATATATTTAAAAGAAATATATATATATAAAATATATATATATTTTAAAAGAAATATATTCTTTTAAAATGTGTGTAAAGAACATCCCGAAATTAATTTACAATTTTGGTCAAGCAATTGATGTATTTTTTGACAGAAGTGCAAAATTATCTAGATCTCGAAAATGCATGATTTGAAATATGTCAACGGTGATTTTTCCACAACGAAACACAGAAGAAAGTAATTACTTACATTCACTTTTTCCTGAATCATCTCGCTATGAACAAGTAATGAAATCGTCCAGTCAAACTTTTGTACGTCTCAAAAGTGGCAAACGGTCGGAAATTTATACTTTAATTTAGCAATGTAGATGCAAAAGCAAGATTTTATCAATTTAATCTATAAGATTAAGAAAGAATGAAAAAAGTATTGTTGATTCAATTTATATAAATTAATAATTATAAAGTGGAAGTCGAATACAAAAAAATTCTCGCTTTTTTTCAAATGAATTAATTAAACTCTACCTAAATCCACTGAGATAAAATTGAATACTGACCAAAGGATATTTATTTATTTGTATATTTTAAGTAACTTTGGTATGTACATCCACTGTTAGGCATGAATAATCATAGATTCAACAGCGGTCATAAACGCATGGTACGTCACTGCTTACCTCTCCATAGGGCAAAACATAATCTTGTCTTTTAAAGTCCCTTATACATACACAGATAAAATAAAATGGTCATTAATTTATTTTATTCCTTTACCACAAATTTTGTGACTTTCATTGGAAACAAGTAATAAAAAAAAATAAAAGTACTCCTACTTAGGTCAGCCGATCTGAGCTTTCGTCTACTGATTGCGGTATTTATTCTAAATAGATCCTGCTAAATATCTTATATATATAGAGGTGTGAACTAATGTAGGGAATTGAAAACTCATAAAGTCTTTTAACATATCCAATAGAGATAACAGAAAGTAATCAATCATTACCCTCTGACAAATACATGAAAAAAAATGACCTCTGTGAACACTTTTTTTTTTTTTTTTTTTTTTTTTTTTACCAGAAAATAAAGAATGTTAAGATCTAGAGCTGGCAAACCTAGCTCCATCTATTGAGAAAAATCGAAACCAAACGACCTACAACGACATATGCTTTTACCATATAAAACTAAAATTAAATAATTAAATCCTTAATAATAATATCTTGAAAAAACTGTATTAATGTCAAGTGTCATCCACTAAAGTTTTAAAAAAAAATGTATTTGAACTTGAGTAGATGACAAAAAGTATTTTATTACACGATTTGAAATTTGAACAAGATATATAAATACTAAATATATAAGGAGAGTGTGAACTAATAGTAGAATAAGGTCCTTCTAATCTCACTGATTCTTGGCATAGAAAATGTAGATGGATATTTATGTTAAATTTTTAAAACTTGTTAGGTTAAAACATAATTATGTAAACCCATTTTCCAAATACATGTACCATTACATCTAATTGGTTTATAACAAACTATATTATTCCAATAAAAATAAGACATAGATATTTTTAAATGTTTCCACGGAGAATAGAAAGTGAGAACGCATGGGGATCAAATAGAGAAATGCAACATACTTTTTATAAGAGAGAAAATTACCAAAATAATAAATTCTTCAAATGCTTCTTTATTAAAATTATGTAACCATGAGCATAACAAAGGTCAGTCATTACATAAAGACCAGCGATTGAATTTTATCGCTTCCATTTAATAGCATTTTATTCTATTAAAACTAAAACTAAAATTCTTTATTTATTTTGACAAAATTACAACTGCTGGCAAAAGTAAATAAAAAATAAAAGTCACTATTGACAAATGTTTGATGCGGAAAATCTCCGTGATAATTTCAAATCTGATTTTACTTAGTTTTTAATGCATTCAATAACATGCTTTATATGGGTATTAAATTTACCGCTTATTTTTAGTTGAAACAACTTAATTTGCAGAGCAGAAAAGAAAAGAACAAATGGATTAACATGAAATCGGTGCGTGTCTGAAGGAGCTTAGACTTGTTTCAAAATTAAAGATCTTGAGAAAAGGCAAGATGAAAACAATTTGATGAAAGCTTTTTACTTTCATTTAAGAGCAAAAGAAAAGAGAAAGCAAAATGTTAATGACTCAGAAACTTTTGTTTGAAATTTCGTTTTATTATAATTATTAAGTAGACAGCACTTCTAAGTTAAAAATATATTTTATGGTTCCTAATTTAATTTCTGAAGTTCTTTGTTGAAGAAGCTGATGAAAACAATCATTAAGAAATAATATTTCTGTTTCAAAATCTCTTAATACAACATAACGTTTCTGAAAAAGAATTAGCGGAAATAAAAAATGCATTTAACAGTAATGATTCTTTCATAGATGATATAATTATAGAAATTTAATAATAATTCAATGCCACAAGACAACTTAATTGTTTTTCAGAAGCAATTGCTTTTGAATATATTTTATTATTGAAAAAGGGAATTAAATTTACTTTTCAGTTCCATTAATAAGATTAAAATTCAACGAATATTTCCATTCTTTGCAGTGAACGATCACAAAGCAATCTGTTTAAACTAGAAAATCACATGTCATGGTATGACGGGTGCAAATTGCCTCTTCATTCGAGAGATTTCCCATCAAATTTGATGTGTTTAAATAGATATATATGCGAGAGAAATGTTTAACATTGAGTGAAAACAAATAAAATAAACACGTTTTATGACAGGAACTAATTTTTTTTATTCACATATTTCTTTATTCAAAAAAATAATCGTGGCATCCAAAAAATCCATCGTGGTATCCAACCGTGATATTCCTCATGCATCATGGCGTCCAAACTATATCACGCGCATGATATTGCAATGACGTAATTGACTACTTTCTATTAAAAAGCGGAAATTAATTTGAAATATATGATTAATATAATTTCAAATTTATCCGAAACTATTGATCATAGCGAGATAAATTTTATATCCATCTATAGAAAATCTTAATTTACTATTTTAGAGCTATTAAATTTGAAATTGGAACGACAATAACTCTTTTAAATTTACAATTACTGAAATTTAGGTTCTCTAACAATCAAATAATGCTGTTTAACGTCTCGCAGTGCTACGGCGCGAGTTTTATTGTTGGTGACGTCAGAGCGTCACCGGAGGATCTGGGTATTATATTAGTAATACTTTGAGTAGTACCTTTGAATTTTTACTAATAATAAAGGTTGATGTGTGTTTTGGTTGTATACAGCACAGATCGCTGGACCTAGAACTACGAAATTTGGTAGAAGAATAAACGGTTTGGATAGTGAGAATGTGCACCTCAGAGCCATTTTTCTTCTCAGATTTTATTTAGAATTTATATTATTTAAATATTCAGCAAACCTGAACAGCAAAAAATTGATTTATATAGCATCTGAATATGCAAAAATTTCTTTTCATTGAACCAATTATTTTGCCATAAAAAGATTCTCTAATTTTAATAAATTTAAAAAAAAATACTTTTATACATCATTTACAACAATACTTTTCATCGCCGCAGTTAAATTCAAACTTTCTTCATTGTTTAAACAAATATGTGCGTATTTCTCTTCCATTGATGGATATTGAGGTAATATTGTATTGGATTTTACTTTTTTTATTTCATCAATATTTATTTGAAATCTATAATCAAAGCCCTCTAAGATAGAAAGTTTACTATGAAATGTATCCAGTAAGCTTAATGATTATGGCTACTAAATTTTAATTCTTTTTATCAGCATGTTTTGTTGTTGTTACTAATCCCTCTATGTCTAGCGGCAGCTAGACACCATCCATGAGCCCACTTACCCTCAAGTCCTACTGGCTGCCTCAACGTGGCAGGGGGTGACACTGTGCGGTCTGGGTGAAGTGCATCGGGAGAATTTCTCCTGGCAGGGCCACCCTAGGTGTGAAGGCCAGACCAATATTCCCAGCTAAAGTCAGTAGGCATAGGAGCCAAGTCAGACTCTACCCTTTGGGTGCTCCTTAAAAAGAAGCTGCACAACCACCCTCAACCATGAGCTTTACACCTAGCATGTTTTAATCCAGCTAAATGATGCTGGACTTTAAAAGTGTCGTGCTATTTTAATGTTTAAGTAAAATGCACATTTTGCATGAGGAATAAGAAAGTGAAATTCGCGCTGGAAACGTGCAATTTGTGGTTACATGACACTTACACATACTTTACTCCATTGGGGACGTTCATGTGGAAAAGGAACAAAACAGATGGAAGGTCACTGAAAGAACGCGGGTTAAATGTCTATCACAACGTGAAATTTAAAATTATTTTTTAAGGAAATCGTGAATATCAAATTACGGATAAGAAGTATGCAATTGTAATTACATTTCCGGCAAATAAGCTGGTCGCCGAAGGGTAGTTGTAACGAATTAATGCTATTTACTTGCAAATGTTAAATCGATTTCAAAAAAATTATAATATTTCCTTAAAAATAAAATGCTACTGTTTTTTTAAAGATATTTTTCACCAGACAGTGCATGAGTTTCTCTAAACGTAATGCCAATTTTCTCAAGCTTCTTCCAATTTAAATAATTTGCCCGTTTCCTAATTGCATTGTCGAGAAATGTCAATTATTTCAATATTTAGTGTTTAGTTATCATGCACTTAACAGCTATATGTTTATACTAGCCAACTTCGGCGAACAGCTGGTTCGCCAGTTTAAATTAATTTTTATTTTTGTATTTTATATTAATTATAGCAATACCCTTCGCAGTTTCAGCCACGATAACTCAGCAAAGATGAACAAAAAACTGAATATTCTATTGTATTTGACAGATAGTAAAACATTTAAAGACGTAAATTTTAAAATGCCGGCGACCAATTCTGTATGATGCATCGCAGCTAACGAAACATACAAACTGAGATTCAAATGGCTTTCATTGAATTCATCTATCACTCTTCGGTAGAATGATTAGCGCTGAATATGGTTGCGGAAGCCGAACATGCTGGAGACCCGTGTGAACCAGTGGGTACAAAAAGTGAGGCGGCAAAAAATTCATAGACATCTAAATCACCCGGGAGTATAGGAGGTAGATAATAAAATTTAAAAATTAGTTAGTTTTCCCGAACACTATTGCCTTTTGTAATTCCTAGTTTCAGGCTGTAATTTCTAGTTTCTAATATCAAATTTGATGAGTTATCATTGAGGAAATTCAAGATTGGCGGCTGTACTGTACTCGTAAGCGTAACCAAAATTTTAATAAAAATTATCTATAACGCAGTCTACAAAAATTTGAATTTCATTTTCATGCCTAATAATTTTGAAATGACAGGAAAGCATGAGAGATGGCACCACTGGCATAAAATAAGTTAATCGGTTAGCTGATAATAAAATTCTGAAATAATTAAAATAGTGTAGTGTCGTCAAGAAAACAGAAGTGTGCAAGTTAACTGAAAAAATACCTGTAAATAACATTTTATCCGTTAATACTGTACCTCAGTTTATGTTTCATCTACCCGTGCAGTACATACAAATAACGTTTTATTCAAACGCACAGTACCTGCAATTAACCTTTCATTGAACGCACAGTACCCGAGAATAAAATTTCATCTGTTGATTCGTACCTGCAAAAAACACTTTATGCGTTTGCACCTTACTTACAAATAACTCTATTCTTAAGTAAAAGCATCAGAAGAAGTCCAAACATATTTTTTACAATAATTCTGCTACGACGTAAAGCGTCAGCACTATAGCAAGCGAAGCGACCAAGGTTTGCGTAGCAAACCTCAGAGGATTACAAAGCAATCCTTCTGAGGTTGGCGAGCGGCAGTGAGCAGGGGGAGAAGACACCTAGAATATTGTAAAATACCATTGGAAATCTTTACTCTATGCAACTAAGTTCAACATGAAGTATCCTTAAATCATTAAGGATATATCTTCTCCATCGAAGTTATCTGTTCTTCGTCAAATCGATTTAAATGCGCATTGTAAAACACTTTTCGATACAAACATCAACATGGGATTGATGGCTATGCTAATTGCAAGTGAGGGAAAATAATAAGAGGTGATCCAACGCAAGCCCAAAAAACAGATAATATCTTGCTTCGAGTGGTATGAGAAACGAAAAAGGGCTTTCCGGTTTCTCGGGTAATATACCTTTCTAAAGGTTCTTGTGAGATTTCAACTATACGTGATTTAAAGGTCAATCGCTGCTATTTTTCATCTGATAGAAATAAGCGTCCATACTATGAAAGAAATATTTTTATAGTGGTACAAGAAAAATTATTGCACTCAAAAATCAAAAATTAGAATTGCTAATTTATCTTCACTCAAAATGTATTCTTCTCTAGTGCTTCTGTGCAGTTAATTTTTATTTAGTATCAAATTAAGGAAGAGCCATGAATTCTTGTATCCCAAATAAATGCCAATGAAGCCACAATGGAACAAGCAATGTGATTTCTATATAGCACACATCATTTTACGCAATTTGAATAGAAGCAATACTATCAAAAAGAAAGGTGAAATTAACGAGCCTTGTCTCTAGGGAACATTAGTCATCCGAAATTAACAAGCAGCTTA
This sequence comes from Araneus ventricosus, assembly GCA_013235015.1. Classification (NCBI taxonomy): domain Eukaryota; kingdom Metazoa; phylum Arthropoda; class Arachnida; order Araneae; family Araneidae; genus Araneus; species Araneus ventricosus. Next base: position 93,617 of record BGPR01004609.1, on the reverse strand, counting down.
GTCAGTGTATACTATTTCCTTTTTAAGGCTTCTTGAGATATCGAACTCTTCAGTCCTTTTCCAGAAGATCATCACTTGTTTAATTAGTTATGTATTTTTAGGATTTCATCTCGAGGCTAGAATTCTGCATGCTCAACGGTGGGCAACTCTCAAATGGGCTGATTCTCTAGCAAACCATAATTAGCTTCTTAGAAGACCAAGAGATAATTTTTGTCTTTTTATTGCGGCTAACGTTTATGCTGAAAATTCTACTATCTTTGAATTTCTCTATTCTCTAGCGAAAATTCTCATCACTCTTTGCATCTCAAAGAAGAGAGCTAAGACGGAATCTTCAGAAAAGATATAACCTTCTCAATTTTCTCTAAGAACGTGAGATGACTTTTGCTTAAATGTTGGTTCTATTGAAAGTTACGCGTCTTAATAGAGCGAAATGTAAATTTCCATTAATACTTTCTCCATTCTTTTGTATATTTATTTAAGAAAGAACAGAAAATGTATCACCTTTTCCTATATAGAAGTAATTATGCTGCAAGTGCCAACCACATCTTAGCTCTGCATTGTGGGCATGTATTGACTAATGGAAAATCAATCTGAAAAATATAACCTTGCAGCTTGTTCCTTCAAAAACGTATTTGGTTCCTACGAAACCGTATACTCTACTTTACCGCTGTGAAAAAGTTAAAAAATTATTAACTCATTCAGCAAATCTTTTCAGGAAACACTCTTGATAAAGTTTGAGTTCTAATGTAGATTTCTGGTGTTTAAAATTTGTGAAGTCTGGTTGGCAATTAAAGCTTATTTACTGTTTGATTAAAAAATAATGTTATATATAATTTTAAAAAATACATAGGAAGATCATAGTCATACAGAATAATTATTAGGAAGAAAAATTATTTTTTATGTAATTCTCATTTAGTGAAAATTTTTAAGGATACTACACTCAAGTAATCATTCAATCATATACAATTCATATTTTTCATGAAATATTTTGCATATGGTTGAAAAGTTAATATTGCAATTTGTCTTCAAATGTAATATATACACAGATACGAGCCAATATATTAATATGTAATCATTAAAAGGCTTAATTTAAACAAAACAAGACTTTACCTAGAAGAATATTGAAACAGTTATTTATCTTTAACAGTTACTTATTCCTTTCCTTATAAAAAATATCCTTCATTATTCAACCCAAATCATTTCTGCTTTTGCATGAACACTTTTAAATTTTGTTAACACCAATTATGTTGCCGTAAGAGGTGTCACTTGGAGATACTTTTTTTAAATTCAAAATTTAATTAAATAAATAAAAAATATCTTAGCCAGGGGTAAATATAAAGGGTGTCCACTAACATCCCTCCCCTTCCCTTAATTTCTGAACGATTCCAGCTATAGTCATAAATTGGTGTCAAGCGCTATGAAAGCTATTTTATGAGACCGCTTACAGAGCCACCTGGCGGAAAAATGCGAGATTAATTTTCCTATCTCGAAAATGGAACAATATAGGGTAAAAAACTCAATTACAAAGTTGTAGAACATCATCGATTAATTAGAAAAAGACTCCTGGCGGATATTAATGCTACACTAATGTATAAAAATGCATGATTTGTAAAATACGAAACATTTGGAGTTCATTTGAATGCAGTGGTTCACAATAAATTGTAGAGAATCATGGGACATACAATCGTGGAAACTCACATTTTACAGCGATGATTTTGTCACAAGAGCATTTAGGGGACCAACCAGAAATTGATGAAGACGAAAAGGGATTTCGTCTTACCTCGTTCCATATAAAGCTGATAATGATTTCAAACTTTCAACAATGGTTTTGTTTCCTATGCAGATTGCTTGCATGCATTTTCGTAAAAATAACATGTATATTCCGGAAGATATGAAGGTTTCTTTAAATATATCCCCAATTTTACCGCATGTGTTTTGCTTATAACATGCAGAGTTTTTATTAAAATCATACGGAAATTATTAAACTCATGATAATGCTACTGCAAAACATCATATCAAAATATGAAGCAAATTCCTTAGATATTCTATTAGTATCTGTAGTAATGAATTTTAACTGCTCATGAAGGTAGATCGGAAGAGATCTTTATTTCATGTCGCCAAGAGTTTCGAATTGGTGAGAATTCAAGCGAGGAAAGTAAGGAAATTGATTGACGTGTTCCGTTCCCACATAAAAGTCGTGAAAAGTAACGAAAATCGACTGCATTCCAATAAGTTTTAAAATTTTGAAATTTCTCTCTATCTGCTCATTAAAAGATTAGCTCTGAAGTACTCAGTTTCTTAAAGTAATATAATTTATTTTTTAAAAACCAGTCTATAATTTCCTGTGGTACACCGAAGTTTAAAAAAAATATGTGAAATTATTTAATATGCAATTTTTGATTCCTGCTTCTCAACATCATCTTGATGATAAATCGCAAGAGGTCGGTGCATATGTACAAAAAATGGTTCTTTATGCCTAAAAATATTTAGGCTTCATTTTTTTATTTTTTTATTTTAACACATTTCAAAACCAAGCTCCAAAATTATAATATTATTTGTTACTTAAGAACGAATTACAAGAATGCAGAAAGTAGCAAAAAAATTAATAGACCTTTAAGAAGACACTTCAGCTATTAAATAATCTTTATATCTCATAAATTTCTTGTATGATATGTTAGTCTTTCCTCTCTCTAGATGATACTTGGAAATCTGATTTACGGGAAAACTCGTGCATTACTTCTAGACTCCCACAAATTTTTCGCAATGCTTCTGATCAGCTCTAGCCTTTGGATCTTAAAGCGCCTGAACACCAAGTTGGAGTGGAACCCTCTTAAATAAAGTTTTCTATTTGTTCATTGTGATTTCTAAACGAAAAATCTGGATATCAATATACGATTTCCCAATGTATTTAGATATTTTTTATTAAATTGGCTTAAAGCAAACATAAACTCTTGCTAAATGATGAAAATGAATGGGTTCAACTTCATTGACAGTCGGAATATTTCAAATGATTAAATACTATCTTATACGTAATTTCCTATATTGATATCTGCTGTTATAAAGACTTAGCCTTCCTTTTCAATAGAGGTAACTACAATTTAATATTATTTCTTCCTTGTCTAAAGTTCTGCGGGTGGGGTTTGGGAATGCAGTAATAAATTCGACTAGGTTTTATATTCGTAGAACCTAGATTCGTATAACCTAATTCGATTCTAGATAGCTGGGTGCCCCCCCCTTAGCCCCCCCTGGTATATGGTCAACTGACCGAAATTAGAAGCATTCTGCTTCTGATGCAAGTTTGACACATCGCTCAACCGTCTATGTGTAACACGGGGACGTTCCATTCAAGTACTGTACAAAATAAAATAAGGGGATTGACTTCATCAGCACTAATGTCTTGCAACAGCGGGGAAGGAGTTAAACCGCAGGCAGTCATTTGAATAATGTCCATATACTCCGTAGCTTAATAACTGAATTTTGGCATCCTGAAATTTCTGATTGACTTTCTTTTTGCGATAGACTGCCACATCTTTTAAAAAAATTCTCAATGTTTTCTGTCATTCAATCTCACGATCAACATCAGCATGGGCAAAAAAGTTGATATTTCGAAAAAACATTGAAGGGTTTCAGCTCATAAGAAAATACCCGAAATAATACATCATTAAACCCGTTTTCATTAGCATTTAACGAATACCACATGTATAAATGAAAAATATTTACTCCGTGAAAGCTATCACTTACCAAGCAGTAATCAAAAGTTGCATGAGAACCACTGAAAACACATTACCGAGTACTGTGAATCGCACAAATGAGGGGATGGAATCATTTTTCGTGATATTGGCAGCTGGTCACTAATGGCCTTACTCTACTTTGACATGTGTTTTTATTTCTTTACAAATCTAGTGAATAAGTAAAAATGATTTCACTTTAAATAACATTCAAGAAAATAGAACTTCACTCTACGTAAGCACTAATCCCCCAGAAGCGAAACGAAAAACTTGTACTCCTTGGAACAAATGATTTCACTCCTAAACTGACGTACATGATTACTCACGTCTTAAATCGTTTACGCTTCGAAAAAGGGAGGTCGAACTTAAAAGAATTATCTCTAGGGACGCATTAATTATCTGAAATTGACAAACATCTTCCTCTATATATATTGTCCTATCGTAAGATTTTACAAGATACACACTCTTCAATCTCTCCAAGAAGCAAATTATCATCTGATTCATTAGTCTCACATTTGTAGTATTTAATCATTAAACGAGATTGAAGCACTTTCAACGGTCGCCAACTTCCAAAGATGAAGATTCACTAGTTAAGCGTAATCAGCAGATTAGAAGACCTGGCGATAAATTGAAACTTCTGATAGGAACATCGGTTGATGCCAGCACCAGTTCTGTCATTTCTGAACTTTTTATTGGTGCAGTTGTCTTCGCTCTGTGCGTCTCAGGCAGCGGAACGAAAAGGAAAACTTGAGAAAAGACATAATCTCAGTTTCCTCGAAGGAAGTGAGATGATTTTTGCTAAGGGTTAATGGAACTAACTTCTAAGGCTCTTGAAATAAAAAGATCGTCATACAAACAAAAAGTGTAATTAGCTTGCTTAAATAATATCTCCATTAATAGTGTTTGTAATAATTAGTACCTCCATTAATAGTGTTTGCATTTTTTTTCTTTATCTGAATAAAGATAATGAAATGTCAGTTTAATTCAACATACGGATTCAGATATTATATTTTCAAGAAATAAAGCTGAAATGAATGCGTTACTCGAAGAGAAATGCTAAATTTATAGATAATAACATACTATTCCACGGAAACTAATTGCAGGAAACAAAAAGGAAACTATTTTTTCTCTGGGTTTAAAAGAAATCCAAATATTAGGTTTTTTCCGAAATGAGAAAAAATAAAAAATATATCATTTAATGAACTTCGTTTAAAGTCGGGTAAAAAAATATTTAAAATACTAGAAATATTTAATCTTGAGACACAATTTTAAAAGCTTTTAAATAATGATTAATGGTTGAAATAGGATTTATTTCATGCTCAAATGTACCACTCAAACTATTTGAATAATGTAAATTCTTTGAAGACATTTACTGTAAGGATTTACCGAATGCGTGGAACTTTAATCTTATTAACAGAACTAAAATGCGGATTTAATTCCTTTTTCTAGGTTTAAACGGCGGCGAAGCATTCTATTTCTAGAAAAAAATTAGTTTCTCGCGTGAAAGTGAAATAATGGTAAGACTGAGTGATTACACAAAATAGATCTGAATCATTATTTAAGACATTCAGTCTTACGATTAACTTTTTTCAAGAAATGGAATTACTTATCAAAATTTCCTTCTTTAGCAAAAATGTTATTTCTAATGTCTGAAAGATTATTATGTCATAGCGATTTAGAGTTTTGAATAATAGTTTATTTGAGACTCTGAAATTTGTTTTTCCTATATATTCCACAGTTAATTTTCACAGACTTTTGTCTAAAACTATTTATTTTTCCCGATCCGTTAACTCTGTAATACTTAAGACTCAGCGCGTTTGAATAAATGCTCCTGATTTCTCGTTAATCCGTTTGGTTCACCGTTATTTTTCTCGGGAAACTAAGTTGTTTCAACTCGATTAAGAAGCAAAAGTAAATACGTCCAGTAAGGATGTGATTGAAGGTGATTAATGTTAATGAAGATTTGTCTTTAATGACGCGATTTTTTCCATCACACTCATTATGAGTTTAAATTCGATTTTTTTTTTCAGTTTTTAAAATCCTTTACTCTTGTATAAAGGAAATGCTACCAAAAGCGAAAAACGTTAAGTCTTATATCATAATCCAACCAAAATAAATAGTGATTCTTCCAATTCTTTCTTTGGAAAAGTGATTTAAAAAACAGAATTTTAAATTATTTGTATAATTTATTTTGTGGAAACTTTTTTCCTTAAAAAATATTTATTCTTTTAAATAATATCGAGGATCAATTACTATTTGGTTAAAACAAGCATATACTTAATTATCAAACATTGTATTGATAATAGCTCTGAATTTTCGGCGCAAATAAAACTAATGTATAAAAATGGAAGGTTTAACTTGTTTATTACGTAGATCAATTCAGTTTTGAAAATGCAACCTCTGATTTCCACGATTTATTTTTTTAAACTGTAGTCAAGATAACTTCCGAAAAAATAAATTAATGTAATACTTTCTAGAGAATTCTGGGTTTCAGGTGAGCAAATGCTATAATTAATATAATATGCAATGATTTCATAAATCTTTAATGGCAACATGTATGTTGAAAAATCTTTTAATTGCGATCTCCGATATAAAAGATGATTTCCAATGGATAAGGGGAAGTGTCGGGAAATAGCTAAAGAAACACGAAATTTTTTCGGTCAGTCACACAAATATTAAAAAGAAGACTCCGGATAATGTGAATAAAAACTAAGATATGAAATATCTTCTGTTTTCGCCGTAGCAATGATGGGGAGGGAGAATGGAGTACCAATGACTGCTAGATTCGTGCTAGATTAAACTACTGAGAGAAAAAGAAGAGAATGGTTTAACTGGTGGCCGAGGGGTCAGACAACACGGGAATGGAAGAATGAATATCAACGAAACATGCTGCTGCGAAAAACTGTTTTATTAAGTTTAATGCGTTATGAGTACTTAAGACTTGACAATATTTTTATCCCGAGCAACGCCGGGTGTGTCAGCTAGTTACCATGCCATTTAACACATAATAATCTGTGCATGATAAACATTTAAATGTATAATTGAAAAATAATGAATATACAATTGTTGAATAAAAATTGAAGAACTGTGCAAGAATTTATCCCGGACAACACCCTGTATATGAGCTAGTAACAAATGAATCAATACCACAGCAAGTCTTAATCGACATGGATTTGCCAGGAACTCTTGTTCTATGGCAACTCAATTAATTGCCTTACTTTCATGTCCTACAAATTGCGAAACATAAACCCACCTAAAGAAAGTCAAGCCGCAGAATACATTTTAGTATTTAAGAATTTAAATTAAGTTAATACTTTTGACTGTTAAAATAGAATATCGGATATTTGAGATTCTATTGTTCCAGTTTTATCGTTGTAATTTTGTTGCACAGTAAATAAAGTTGTGTATTACTTGTATATGAAAAGAGGCGGCTTCCATTGACAAATTGGATCTCGAATTTCATATAGATTTATAGCTTTGTTGCAAACACCACATACTGATTTTCATCCATTTTGTTCTTTACTTTCTTCACAGACACACAGGAAGGCGAATACATATATAATATTCCCAAAAGAAATTTTTCGAGTTCAAGCATGTCTGATACATCGATATCATCAAGATCTCAAAGGAACATTTTCTAAGAATAATAAGAGTTATGCATGCTTCGCATACGATAAAATTAAAAAAAACCTATTGTCTAAGTTTGTTATAACTAAGTAAAGCACAATAAATATTGGATAAACGTTCGGCAAAAAATTTTTATAACACATGATGAATTTTATCAGATATGTATATTTTTAAGGATAATTTTCTTTCAATATAAAACTAGCTTATAAATTTAAATAAATTTTTGTGCAAATATTCTAATATGAGAAATGTTTATAATTATTATTTTATTTAATTTTTAATAAACCATTTAGGAATCATAACCTTACTTGATTACTGATAGTATAGTTTTTGTTAGTACAATCGTGTTGGTACTGCGTAACTATTACGGTGATCTTCATTATGATAAAATCAGTCGATTTATGCTTAAAATTAGACCAAGTTCCAACTTAACGCTTCTTTTCTACGCTATGAAAACAATCTACAGTAAACTATTTACTTGAACTATACAGATTTGTGCAAAATTACTTTTTTAGCGGAATAACCAGGTTAATTTCCTTTCCTTCTTAAATCAACACAGAATTTTAACACATACGTTAAATCCGTTTTATTAAGTCATGTAGCTTTCAGCAGCCTTAGTTACTAGTTCAACGGGATACGTTTTCTGCTCCTTCTTATATCAATATAGAAGAATGGAGAAAACATAATAAATATACAGGGCGATTATAATTAAAGTTAAAGTTTCAAAACGGTATAAAAAAAGAACCACTGATCAGAAGGACGTCAAATTTGAACGGAATATTATTGAAGAAGGGGAAAAGCGTATGGCATAAGAAAAAAAGTAATTCCAAATTTTAGCAACAGATGGCGCTGTACGCATCCTAATTTAAAAGGGTTCGACTACAAATGACAAATGAATCGTAAAATAACGGCTAAGGTGTAAGTTACACATTGAACCGACTATACTATTCAGTGTGCATGACTGTACATGTGTGATACTGTTAGTTACGTAAGCCCATCCACCACGGCAAGGTCATATCACAACGGATGGGAAAAATCGGTTTTTGATTGTCCTGAGGCCAATTAAACACCGCATAAAAAGCATCCAACAAATTGGTTTTTCAGTTTCGCGAGACTGGTGCAAAACATGTTTAATATGCTGTCCACCGCTTTCTGCAACAAGTTGAAATCGAGAAACAGCATGTTCCACAACTGATCGCAGTGTCTCCGGGGTCACGTTCAGAATATGTTGCGTGTATTTTCTTATGCCATACGTTTTCCCCCGTCTTCAATAATATTCCGTTCAAATTTGACGTCATTCTGATCAGTGGTTCTTTTTTATAGCGTTTTGAAACTTTAACTTTAATTTTAATCACCCTGTAAATATTTCGACACAAAATGAAGCGTAACATTCAAATGCACCAGTAGTTAGTTCCTGTAAGTGTAATCCTACATACGCTGAATAAAAGTCAGCCTACTGTCTTCGAGAAAAGTTTCTATTTTTTCAAATTTTTCTCTTTGTTCTCTGAGAAGGAAAGGAAATCCCATACTAAGTTATCAAACAGTAAAATCTCGCGCGTAGAACAATGCCATTATCAGGAGATAAAATTCATCGCTCGGTCTTCTAATCAGCTAATCACCCTTAGCTAGAAAATCTTCCTCTTTGAAAGTTGCCGACTGCTGAGCGCTCTGCAGTCTCACACAAAGATGAAGCCCTAAAAATCCGAAACTAATTAAACAACCGAGGATCTGCTTCTGGAAAAGCACAGAAGAGTCCGATATCTTGAGATAATTTAAGAGAACAAAATATACTGAGACGCTTGTTAATTTCGGAGAACTAATGCTTCCCCAGAGATAAGGCTTGTTAATTTGGCCTTCCTTTTTGACAGCCTGTTCCGAATTAAGTTGTGAGAAATGATGTGTGCCATTTTGGGGAATCAGATCGTTTGTTGCAAGGGCATAAGCTGTTCGTTTCTCTTCTTGGGGATTAGTGCCCCAGTGGGAGTGATGATTTGCTTTCTTGGAAAAGAATTAGAATGCGAGCATTTCTGACTGTTCATTTGGTGTAGAAGTATTGCTTACACTTTTCTAGAAGGTATGAAAATCTATCTTACCTCTTTCCACTGAGAAGATTGCTAGAAAATTTTGTAAAAAGCTGTAATTTGTTGCAGGGACAAATACCGATATTCCAGCATTGTTCTAAGCTGTCTGGTCATGTATACTGACAGCCACAGACAAACAGTGACATTCAGATTCAGGGAAGTTCTAATTATGAATACTCACTGGTAACTTGAGATATGATTTTTCCCCCTAAATAAAAAATCTTTAAATCAACCACCACACAAGAAAACAACTAGTACATAGAATGAATTCTACTGAAATAGCTCGGGTTTATAAATGATCATTCCTTAATTTTTGTTCTGAAAATTTACATTTATTGCAGTTTTAATCATTTTTCTGTTCTCTGTATGCATATTAAATATGTCAGATTCTTTAGATATTGCTTTGAAAAGTAACATTTTAACAGAAAGACTGACAATTTTTCTAGAATGAACATAAGCCTTAGATTTATCGAAACTCATGTAAAGTGCTCGTAAATATTTAGCAGATAATGAATTGATAATTATATTCATGTCTAATTTGATATTTTAAGAAGAATTTCAGAATATTTTAGTAAATGTCCAAAGTGTTGAAATTCGCCTAACTTTAAAAATCATAGCTAGTTAATATTATTTTGATATTTATGGAAATGCAAATATCGTTTTTCATTCAACTTCCTCTTATAGGTGTAATATACATTTTGCATAATAAATATCAGCGATTGAAGATATTGAAATCTGATTACGTGTTTTTCATATACACCTTTAACTAGTAAAATATTTTGTCTAGTACTGAACATTTTGAGAGGCTGCCGTATAAGTAAGCTGACTCTCGCCAACCCGATGGTACAATAATGGTGATGTTGCTCTTTGGGCTCATCTCCGAAGACAGGTCGTACCCCGGTAAAATGGGGGGTTGTTGCATGAGGCGTTCGTAATGGGGGCTATAATGCAGGAACCTCAGTGCTTGACTATGCTGCCGTGGCGGCCGGTCTTTCATGTGTTGCCCGGATGCTTCTGCAGGACGGATTGATGTTCTTTGTGACTTACTGAACATTTTGTGACGGTTGAATTTTAATGTATTATTCCAGTTTCGCAAATAAAACACATTTAATTAATTACAAATCCGATTAAATTTGTTCAACTCACTGTATTGATATTCCATGAAGCCAATTAATAATTAAAAGATTAGGCAAACCTGATGTGCTAAGTTTGGATCATTCTCATAAATTCGGATTAAGAGTGATATAATTTACGTGCCTATGTGTTGTTACTTTTTGAACAAAAATGAATTTTCAAGAAATTCGCACTCAATAAAAGTATTTATTTGATGATTTACAATCTCATTAACTTTTCATACATAGAATCTCTGATCGTTCTTGATAATAATCAACAGTTTCACCTAGCGATATAATTGTCACACCGAGAGATGAATAAGATATCCAAAAGACCTGTTACAGTTCCCTTGATGAAGCTGCAAAATACAACAGCAGTTATAACTGTTCGTATATGTTTTTCCAGTATTTTGTATTTAGGATACAAAAATCGAAGTAGTACACATAACAGGTTAGAAAACGTGCCATCTTCAGCTTTGAGCAGTCACTCTTGCTTTAACCACTGTTTCAGTGTTTTGTAAAGTTCTGTTATTCGCATGATAAAAGAAGTTGAGGCATTTCACCAATCAGCACATGGCTAGCAGAAATGTCCTTGTTTCTCATTATATTTAACGCGTTGTTCCGTTGCGCCACGCCATCTTGGATGACAGAACACACAATTCAAATAGTTCTTGACGTTCTCACACAATTTATCAGAGACACGAGGTGTAGACGTCCAGATTCGTCCTGCGATGGACTCGTGATTGATAAGAAATGTAGCCTCTGGTGTGCATGGACATGGATTTATTTTCAGGACAGGAAGCTTGCCGCTGTACTGATGACCACGCAGACGGTGAAGATTATCACGCTGGCGAAAGTGAGTGGAGGTGATTGGGAATTAGTTGTTAGGCTTCCAGCTACGAGCTCTCCAAGTTCACCACTGTAATCTGCATCGTACATGTCCAGGGTATCATTTGTACCTGCAATGAAAAAAAACGAGGTTAATTCAAACATCACAATCATATTTTAACAATAAACTGGAATTAACCAGTTTGAATATTAATAGTGCTGTTGAAACACTGAAGTATTTAATGTCACTGCGAATAAGAAATGATTGCAACTTATACAAAATTACACTTGATGATATTATTATTAATCCACGAGGACGAACCCATCTGTATCTACAATTAAATTACTAATGTAGTAGCCCAGATCCTCCGGTAACGCTCTGACGTCAGCAACAATAAAACTCGCCCCATAGCACTGCGAGACGTTAAACAGCATTATTTCATTATTAGAGCACTTAAATTTCAGTAATTAAATTCAGTAATTAAATTTAAAAGAGTAATTGTCGTTCTAATTTCAAATTTAATAGCTCTAAAATAGTGAAATAAAATTTGCTATCCTTTAAAATAAAATTTATCTCTCATTATGATCAATAGTTCCCGAGAAATTTTAAATTATATTAATCATATATTTTAAATTAATTTCCGTTTCCTAATAGAAAGTAGTAAATTACGTCAGTGGTATATCATGCGCGTGATATAGTTTTGTTGCCACGATGCAGTTAATTATTTAGTGCAATCGTGATGATATAATGTGATAATATTTTTTGGCAACGTTAAAATTTACACAAAGACATCTGAAGTACAAGAAAAATTGTTAAACAACGAAAAATACTTCGCAATGAATGTTGTTTACCAAGAGGTTTTCCAAATACAGAAATATATGAATAATATGTAAATAAAAAAATATTTCTTGTCATAATACATATTTTTATTTTATTTGTTTTCAATCAATGTTAAACATTTCTTTCGCATATCTATTTAAACACGTCAGATTTGACGGGAAATCTCTCGAATGAAGGGGCAATTTGCACCCGTCATAACATGACGGGTGATTTTCTAGTTAATTAATAAAATCTCTTCTTCAGAGAAATTGAATCAATCATCATTTTAACGAGGCATTACATTGTTAGAATTATCTATATAATATGCTGGGATCAATTTCAATTTTCAATACATATTATAAAATTAACTTTTAGAGATATATAGGTATTGAAAATTAATCAGAGCTTTAAGAATAATAAATTTATTGTATTTTATTTTTTGTTTAAGCGTTGATGTTTCTTACAGAAAGAAAGTAAATGAGAGTACTGGACTGTGTAAAGACTGTTTGTAAGCGGAAATAATAAAATAATGGTGTAGCATTTCCGAAGATATTTAAATGAAATGCACAATAAGGAGCAAAAAGGCATCCATTAATATCTTTGCTCAAAAATAGCAACACATTGTAATGTTGTCTATGAAGTTCATAACCACTCTTCGAACAGCATCAGCTTTGAAGGATTTAATACGAGTTTATACGTGTCCCATCAAATCACTGCAAATTATGTAAATTTCGTTTAGTTAGTGTTGTATTACACATAATATGGATTATTATTGGTGTTTAAAATCAAATGTGTTCAATAGAATCAATTACTTTTCAACTAATTGAGATAATTTCCAAGGCTATTTAACTGGTCGCAGTATATGTATCCAGGGTATTGATTACCATATTTTTTTACTTCATTTGTGACTAATTATAATCAAGGTCTACTCAAGGTAACAGTTCATTAAGGCATCCTACCTGAAAGCCGAGATTAAGTCAGCTGCTTTAAGCATCTGGCAAGACAAGTGGGATAACGGAGAAACTGACCGCAGTACACACGATATAGTGTCTAGGGTCTCAAACAAGCCAGTAGGATGGAATAGAGAAGAGATAGTGTTCGTTACAGGACACGGGCCTTTCCCCTCATACCTTCTTCGCTTCAATCTTCGAACACATGACAACTGCTTGTGTGGAGAAAAAGGAGAATCAATGCACTATGCCATAAAATGTCCGTTTACCCTTTCCTGGCATTTCGAAACTCCAACAGTGTCACTTAAACTACAGTGGTTGGAAAACATTCTCACGAACAACTTATCAAGAACCCTACTTCGACTCCTAATGCGTTTCATATGTGATGACAACAATCTCATTGCAGAGGATAATAATTGAGCACTCATCCACCCAGACTGACACACACTTCCGGCTACTTATGATTTTTTTCTCTTTTGTATTGTTTTCTATGTTGTTCTGTCAAGTGTATGTTTCTTTTTCCTTTTTTATTGTTTTTGTACCTGTTACTTGTTTTTGTACGTTCTTAAAAAATAAAATTCACCTCCATCCATCCAAACCGGAAAGGAGCCAAATGGCTCTAAACACGGGGATGCAGGTGATGCAATGTAATGTAAAGTTCATTAAGGCGATGAGTATTCACATCAACGGTGGATGTGGTAATACAATATTCTAACACCTAACGACTACAGAAAGATTTGAATGAAATAAAAGAATTCCAGTTTTAATATAAGAATATATCGCATGATATATCAATATTTGTATATAACATTAAATTATGCTGAAATATACCAATACTACTTTTAAATGCATAAAGGTAATATGCATGATTATTGAACTTCAGGTATCCGACTGGTTTATAATCGTCGTTTCTGATGAAATTATCAAAAAACGTTTTATGACTTAATTTTCAGCCTGTTTAGCCAGCTTTCTAAAACTGTCTCACTCTTTATTCTACGTGAATTACAAATGGAGTTACAGCTGTTTTATTACCGAACTGTAAGCATTATGTTATGTTGAATGAAAAGTTTAAATGTGTTTTCTGAGAAATGATATTTTTCAGGAAAATTGTCGACCGTAACAATGATTTCTCAAAAAAGTTATTCAAGTATTGATATGAAATTTTCTGAGATCGTTTTCTGTAATAGGCTTGATGTTTTCCTCTAAAAACTAAGGTCAATTTTAAAATCAAGTTTTTTTAAGTGCTTAAATATAAATGAAAAGCATTTTTTATGAAAAATTACCAGTTTAGTAACTATGTTCAGCTATATCTGAAAACTATTTTGAAGTACAAGAAATACTTTAGAGCATAACACAACTGTCATAAAAATGTACTCCTACAAGGATTTATGTATATTTAGAATATGATTTTGTCTATGGCTGTTAGAGTTAGGCAAATATCTTAGTCATTTTTCTTCAAATTTCTCAGTTTTTTAAAAGAAATATTATTTTGAAAGCCAAATTTTACAATATTTTCATAATTTTAAATCATATACAGTTGAAAAAGAACATTAAAAAGTATATATAAGTTATTTGTCAAAAAAAATGTCTCCGAACACAGTCGGATACCTTAAAGTAATAATTCAGGGCGTAGGCTTCCTAAACTATTCACTTCAATTGTCATTGGCCGCAGTAACATTTTAATTCAAAAACTTTATTTTCCTTTCATCAAAACGTGTATTTTAATATCTATTTTATTTCATCATTCCAGATGGCAGCCAGAACTATTTGAAATACAAGTCAAGTTCGTGGCTTGGCATTCGAATTTGATGTCAGCGCTTGAGTTCTGTTGACAAGGAACGGAAATAGTGCGGTGTAATTGATCCAATACAGAATTCTCAGAACTTCCAACCCGATGAAACTCAATGCGCTGAAAGGCCAACGAATCGAATTCTTGGCACGTACAGATAAAAATCGATCATATGTCTTACGTGTCTGTGCAAGTCTGTTCTGAAGTCACATCGACGGAAACAATGATTCCAAGAATGTCAATTCTTTCTTCCTTCGTGGCTTGCATTCGGAAAACTTTAACTTTTTGGATTTGGCACGAGTCGTTTTAAATTTATTGCGAAAGAATCAGCGTGGATAGTTAATTCACTTTTAGGTTTAGGATTGAACTTATTTATCAGTTTCCGTTTATTATGTTTGACACAATTTCTTTAAAAAGGTTTTGTTTTTGTCCTCCCCCTGCATCAAAATGGATATGCCATCCACTTGGAATTTTAAACACTTGAACTCGATTGGCATTTCATCTTATGATTGCGGTTGAAGGATTTGTTGCGTTAATTAACCATCAATAAATCTATTCAAGCTGTATTTGATATACTAATGGATATTTGTGTTATTTTACACATTTATCATTTGCAAATAGAAAAATGAAAGCTAACTTAAATCAGAGGAAGATATTTTAATATATTTAATTTACATTGACGGTTTTTTGAATTAAAAAATATTTTCTGTTTCGAACGTGATAAAATTTGTAAAATTTGCACATTTGTATTATTGTAATTAGCTATCAATTTAGGATTTCTAAACAGTATCTGATAGTTGATACAATTCTGTGGCATTTAAGGGATTTATTGTTTCCAAATATAAAAATGAAATCGAAAGTTCTAACGAAATGAAAGTGAATGATACATAGTTTAATAGCTTAAATCAAACTAACGTCTCTTTAAATTTTAAAGGACAATGAATTTTAAAAATAAACATATCGCGATTGAATTTCCTATTTTTCAAGGATTCAACAAATTCGGATCGAAGGTAATTTATAAATTGCGATTGGTCTATTTTTATTAGAATATATACGATTCTATGACACTTTGATTTTCAAGATCAAGATGTAATTTCTGACTATTTTGCACCAATAGGAATTTCCAGGTCTCATTCCAGGATTAAACGATCCATGATTATAGAAAGCGCCATAATGGAAATCTCATAATCTTTCATAAATCTCTTTTTGTATCAAATACTAATGTGTTTCTGTATAAAAAATAAATTTTTATATAGATGAACACTCTTCGTGAAAACATTTTTTCAAATTAAGAGCTTTTATTTCTTGTAATTAGTCATCAATGTTCTGTATGAAAACACTGCTGAAATAAACTTATAACACGATTGGCGAAAGGTTTCATTAAAGCAAGCGATACAGTAGAGTCTCGATGATTCGACTCTCGATAATTCGAGTCTCGATTGTTCCAGTTTTCCATAAATCCGAGTTAGTAAAAAAAATCAGTTTAGCTCCCAAATAATGACCAACACATACACAACACGTTAAAGAATTATTGCATCTGGTTTTTATTGTTGTTCGACGGGTTATATGTCCACTGTGCACCCCGAAGCCACCTGCAGAAATGCCCCCTCCCAAAGAAAACGGGATATAGGATCGATATATAGGAGAAATGTGTTTAAACAAAAAACAATTGACAATTATTTTAAGATATAATTAACATGTTGCTATCAGCAGTAATGTCAGTATATTTTTCGTTTAAATATACTACACTGGAATTTAAAAATTGCTTTCATTTCCATTTATTTATTTATTAAATTTTATGATTTCGATGATTCGAGTTTTCGATAATTCGAGGTAGACGGGACCGGGCCTACCTCGAATTATCGAGACTCTACTGTACAACTACTTAATTTTGAAAACAATAGACAAAATGTAATAATATGTAAAATTTTCAATTTATATTTTATTATATTATATATGGGTTGGAAACTTTCAAATAAGATGTTTTTCTGGTGAACGCATACACAGTCTCCACTTTTTCAAAGCGCATCTTAGCTGACATTTCTAAGAGCCTTTAGCATTAATATGATACAGAAATTAAATTGATGCCTACGAACAACTTTGCATCGACCTTCTACTCCCCAAACAATCATATTAGTGCGTAATAAAAATGAAATAAAAGTAATATTTTTCGAAATAACAAAAAATAATGAGTGGATTAGCTATTTTTTATCTGTATTAATATTTCGATCCTGTATGGCAATTATTACTAATATAATAGCTCAGATCTGTCTCTCACTGATCCGGTAACGCTCTGACGTCACCAACAGTAAAATGCGCGCCATAGCACTGCGGGACGTTAGACAGCATTATTTCGTTGTTAGAGCACCAAAATTTCAGTAATTTTTAATTTAAAAAAGTAATTGTCTATCTAAAAGCTCTAAAAGAGTGAAATAAAATTTGCTATCGCTTTATATAAAATTTATCGCGCTATGATTAATAGTTTCCGAGAAATTTTAAATTACATTAGTCATACATTTCAAATTAACCTCCGTTTCTTAATAGAAGTTGTAAATCACGACAGTGGTATATCATGCATCTGATATAGTTTGGACGCCACGATGCATCGGATTATTTATTGCAATCGTGATTTAATTTGATAATATTTTTGGAAAACGTTTGACAGGCAGAGAAGTGATTTCTTTTGATTAGAATTTCGAAAAAGAATTCCTTTGAAATTTTGACTTTCGACTTACGTTTGACAAGTTGAGAATTTCATGGTTATTGAATTATTATGTGCATATTTTATATATATTTTTTACTGTAATTTAATACTTTACAATCGTGAATTAATTTACTATATTTTTCACACTGAATTCTGGCGAACCTAATTAATAGAATAATTAAGATCACTTAATTAAGTAATTAATTATATTAGTTAATTAAGATTAATAGCATTATCCTTAACCTAATTTACTTAGTTATTAATTCGCTCTAGACAAACTTTGGCAGGAAATCTCTCGTAGAATAGGCAATTTGTACCCGTCATACCATGACGGGTGATTTTCAAGTAAAATAATAGTAATTTATTATTCGAAAAACAATACGAAAACATT
>BGPR01004609.1:34571-62947 GCA_013235015.1 Araneus ventricosus | reverse complement strand
GAATATGATTCTTGTAGTGTTCGTTATGATACAATACTTTCGATAATTTAATAAAAAATACAATAAAATAACCAGCCAAAAAAGTTCCCGACCTCATCAACGCTAGAAGTACAAGTGGAATGACTGGAAAGGTAGGAAATTTTTCGAGTCTGTCAGGCCAGAAAGCAATCTCGATTATATTATTATTTTTTAAAAAATGAAAATTAAGAACAAACAGTTGTATTGATTTTAAACAAAATCAAGGAAATTGGTTTAGCTCTGGGGGCTGTAGCCAGATAGTCCCCCCCCCCTGGATTCTCCATTGCTCTATGGAGAATTTAATATGTCACAAGACTTTCCGCTTGTGAAATCTTACAAATATATCACATTCTTCTGAGAGACACCCATGGAAACCAGAAGAAACTTCGTTCTTAAAGCATATCCAGATATAAAAAAAATATTGATTTACAGTTTAACGATCACTTGCGCCTTCATAATTTTATCAATTATTCTTAACTTTAAAAATTATTGCAGTTGGTTTATTTATCGTAATTGATCTGTTGCTAATAAATTACTAGTATTAATGTTCTGTTTGGTGATGCTTGATGCATTTGTCTAATATAAATAACGAAACTTCATGGCATGATGGACAACATAAATATTATTCATACTTTATTTTTTTAATTTTGAAAACTACCTGAAAATTCTGAGGTTGAAAAATATTGGAAATCAGTTATCTTTGATTTATCAAAAATATGAAAATAATTCAGCCTAATTTTTTATTTTATCATTTACATTGGTGGCAGCTGCTTACGATGCACAATGCTTAGAAATTCTAGTGCAACTGACGTGCACTTTTCAGTTTATGATACGAAGGATAGGACAAAATTTATTATTATAAAATTGCGATCGGAGAGGATCCACGATTTTTTCGGTGGTCATTTCGAAACATATAATATTACCGACAATCTTTCTTAATCTTATAATTGTATTTCTTGACACAAATTGCATTGAAGAAGAAATGGCCTTTGCATTGACTAAAACGAATATAATTATAAATACCGAATAAGTCATCTAGAATGA
Source organism: Araneus ventricosus (assembly GCA_013235015.1). Taxonomy (NCBI): domain Eukaryota; kingdom Metazoa; phylum Arthropoda; class Arachnida; order Araneae; family Araneidae; genus Araneus; species Araneus ventricosus. The sequence goes on along the minus strand of BGPR01004609.1, from coordinate 61,885 downwards.
ATATTTTTAATGACACCATTACACAATGCTGATAAAATGACTGAACAGGATGAATGAATAAACTCCTTATTTGTTTTTTATGAATGTGCTCTTTTATAAAAAAGAGAATTAAGCGATTAATAATGCATTTATATTGCAAAGATTATTATACAAGGTATTTAAAAATCTTGGCACAAACTTCTAGAGGGGATAGAGCACATCTATACATGCACAATGCATGATCGTAATTTAATCGGTGAAGTGTTAGGGATCCGGTATTTACTGTTCCTGAAATGGTTAATCACAGGGATGACGGAATAGGAATGAAAGAAACCTACATCGGAGCAAGCGTCAAGCCGACGGCGTACATTTTCACTCAAGTCAAGCTGCATTCTTACGGCAGCTTCAATTACAAAAGACCTGTCAACAAGAATTTAACAGAAATCTGAGAAAATGTTATCATAGATGAGACAGGATAAAGACTATATATGAGAAATGGGGTGACCTCCCTGATTTTTCAATAGGAACAATCGTTAATGCGTCTTCCTGGCTATTCTGGAAATAAATAATTGGTGGTTAAATCATTTGATTTTTCCTGCTTTTCCATCTGTTGTCCCAGATATGGAGGACATATCAACCTTCTATGGATTCATAAAAAAACATTAATATCTTCTCTAATCCACTGTAGGGATAAATTATGTTTAAGAAATCCTTTTATTTTGGTTTCTTATAATGTTTCTAATTTGTAAAACAGAAAAGCTTTTATCGCTTCACTTTCACAGCCGTGCTTCAAACGTTCGTTGTATCTTGTTAATTACTCTCTTAAAATGTTGTATCAAAGGTTTTAAAACATCATGTACTAAACCAAAGACCGTAAATCCTGTGAAATTCTTTACAGATTTTAAATTTTATGTACTTTCAGGCGCATCAAAAATTTAGAGTCCCTTGCTTAAAGACCTTGACTTCTTCATTAGTTGCTCAAGAAGTATCAAAATATTAGATGTTTCATGTAGTATGCATATGCGTTTGTAGTAAAGTGAAATCGCAGATTTCTCTTGCGTGCTAGAATTGTTTATTCTGGGTTCAGAATATAAGTGACAAAGAGATTCTTAGCGATTAGGACCAGCTGTCCAATTTAGTAAGATATGCTGCTCTTGTGCTATCGAGTTATCTGGTGGCAGTGCAAGCTGCAATTCATCTCAATTTGCATTCAGTGTCAGCGGTTAGAACTACAATAAAACATATCTTTGGGGTTAAACCAGATAAGAAATGTACTTACTCTCTTCGAATATGATGTCTCCCTCGACATCGGGTTTGAGTCTGAGGAAAGCGGAGACCTCCACCTCGAAAGCCTCGTTCGTGTAGTGGGGAAGGAACTTGGGGATTTCCCGCTTGCGGCGACCTGTTTGGTCGGCATCCCCGTAGCACTCCACCTGGAAGAGATGCAAGCTTTTAATATTCTACATGTTATTTTCAATTTTTCTTGTTAGCAACTAAGTTTGCCTCTGTACGAAAACAAGTCCGAACCCAGATTTTCAACACACTTATTACAACTCATAAATTTGACAAAGAGTCCTGGAAAAAACACATTAATTGGCAGTTCATTGTTGTTAATCTTATAAACAAGCCGCCTTCCACGCCTAGCTTGCTCGCCGGGAATGTAATTTCAACTGAATCTCTTATGTATAAATTGATATTAATGGTTCCTTTAACAAAGTAATTCTAAATTTTGATAAACATTTATCCCATGTCCTTTCACTAGCCTTGCATCTATTCTGTTCGTTGTCTGTATGAACATCCCTAATGGAGTCGAGTAACTGTCTGTATCATGTAGCATACAATTGCCCGTTGTCGGCAACAACTTCACTCTCTTATTCCTCTTGCAAAATATGCACTTCATTTTTATTTTAAAATATCGTGGCACATTTACGTCCATTAGCATGTCAGCTGGATAAAAATATGCTGGTTGAAACTTATCTTCAAACATTAAGATATCACCTTTGCTTTCAACAATGCAAGAGACTTTTCTTTCAATGCTATCAAATAAGCATTTGTTTAAGCAATGAAAACGGTTTGAATTGCGTTGCAACAATGAAAAGTATTGGTGTAAATCGTACCAAAAAATATTTTAATTTTTTTTTAATTGGAGGAAAAATTGTACGTCAACTTAATCGTTATCATTGAAAAGGCAATTGTTTTGCGCTTTCAGATGGTGTAGAATTGATTTTTAAGCTGCAATATTTTCGAAAGATATGAAGGACGAACACCAAAATTTCGCTTAATTTTTAATTAATTAAAATTTCAAAAAAGAACTCCTATATGCACACTCCCACCCTCCAAAGTATGGTTGTGCCAAATTTCGTAGCTCTAGGTCAATGGTCTTGCCTGTAGAGCGCCAACACACATACACTCACACACATTCTCCTTCATTATTAGTAGAGATGGGCTGATAATGCAAATAAAACTTTCTTAAAATTTATTTAAATCATTGAAATTTCAAAAGTATAATTTCTAAAATGCCTTCATTTATACAAAGTTCAGGAAGGTATGCATAAGGCATTATGATAAATGTGCAATTCCCTGTTTTAAAACGTTTCCTATGAATATAATGAGCTGCATTTTATCTTTGAATAAATATGCAGTCTGCATTTGTTGAGCGTTAATTGTTTTCACTGATGCTAATTCTGAATTTCTTAACTGCAGTGAACGAAGTAATAATAATAATCTGTAATGATTTTTATAGTTGAAAGTGCCTGACAAATCCATATGAACTCATTTTAAACATCTTAATTTGTTTAAAATTCAATTACTATTGCAATTATACATGACATATATACATTAAGAGAATTAAAAGCAAGCGAAAAGTTACAGTGCAACTACCAACTCAAATTAGTATTAATAAATAGCAAATATTGAATTAGTTTCAATATTTTCATTTCAAAGAGAGTAATGATTAATTTTAATTTGTTGATTCTTTAAGGCAAGGGTCTCTAAATTGCCTTATTAAAATCAAAGAAATTCATTGCATTCATATTTATATGGCACTTCTATAAAATAAATTAATATGATTAATAAATGAAATTAGCTTTAATATGTTTCAATGCTATGTTTAATTATAAAATTCTATACCTGAAAAGATGTAATAAAAAACATTTATTTTAGGCTATAGGTTCATATGTAATGTGATGCTAAGACAAGATGTATAAGGAACGTAAGTTTTAAACCAATTAAAACGTGAAAAATTGTTGAAATTGCTAATTATTGTTATCTATACAAATAAGATATTTATTTTATTATTTATTTATTTTAGACAATAGGCACAAATGTAATATGACTTTAATACTTTATTTTACAATACAACAACCCCTGCCTCCAGATATAGAGATCTCCGGTTTCCAGTATGGATGAGTATGCGTAGAGAATAATCATTGATTCCAAGAAAAAAATTGCATGGAGTAGACACATGGTAATACATAAAGACAACATAAGAAAATAATAAAATAAACAATTAAATTCATCATAACAACTATAATGGCTTATAGTTTCTGTGCTGAGTATGAATATTACAATATGTATTGAGAACGTAAGTTATATACAAATTAAAATGTCAAAAATTGTTGAAATTCTAGTTATTGTTATCTATACAAATAAGATAAAACTGCAGAATAAATGCCTTTCATTTATACGTGATGGATAAATGAAATTAATCTATAATTAACCAAAATAGGCGTATAAAACATAAATTACATATTGATTTATTCTGGAATGAAATGGGAAATTTTATGAAAAACATTTTCTATCAATTTATAAAATGTGAAACACTCATTTTTTCATTGGATACAATGGACTCTACACCCAACTGCAGCCCTCAAAACCCATCAAAGTTACCTACACGGCATATTAAAAAATATCCCGATTATTTTCAAAAATATATATTTTAAAATTATAAACTGTCCTAAATTTAAAATTTAAAAGTGTCATTGCCATGAACAAAAAGGGATAGAAATCAGCTACATTTAGAGAAAGACACTGAAAGAATGAGTCCCCTGCTCTCTTTCAGGTAAACCTGCACATCTTGATAAAAAGTTTGTAATTAGTGTTTATCAACTCATCTCAACATGTGTGGAAAACTTGTTTTAGTGGTCCATTGTTAGTAAAGAAACAAACAATTGTGATAACGTTCTTGTAAAACGGTTCACTTTTGAACTCATTGTGCAATGAAGAATGGGGATACCTGGGATATATTGGTAACACATTGCTAGACATTTCCAGCATTGTTCATGTAGGAGGACAATACCGTAAACTACTATCAACAGTAAACGGCTGTCTTTGATAGAAGAGTGTTTCTTCGTTCCTTTGTCGAAAACTACACATAAGATGAAGAAGATTGCCAGAGATAGAGTGCGGAAATGTGTGACTATTTGCAAACATCTGTGATTACTTTTACGTTTTTTTTCAACATGCTGTCCGAAAAGGACATTGCACAGCGAACAGATAAATGAATTTCCAAATTGATGATCTTAGCACTTGTATACCAAACATATCGTTTTATAACGGGAAAACAACAAAAATGCGGAAATTTGGGCTCTAGGCGGGCGGTTGTTGTCGAAACCACCTCAATAATTGGTGATAATCTTCAGAATTCCTTTCTTATTCTTTGATTTACCATGTTTTGAAAAGAAAAGAGCATGGAGATAAAAATTTAATAAGTTTAATCTGGGTAACTAGTCCTATTTTTGATAAATTGTTTGAAAATAAATGTTTTTTTCCCTCTGGGAAAGCAAAGTTTATCCCTCTATAAACTCATTAAAAAAGGAGACATTGTTGCATTTAGTTTGCCTTATTGGATATCATAAAGCGTATTTCCATTCAATAAACAACCATAGAGTGACAGTTTGCCTTCGAAGAAAAATCTTATATAGGTGGTTTCCTTTAGAAAACACCGCCCCTGTAGGCATTTAGAGCGACATTTTTAGGTAACCCGTACACAAATTAATATAAATGTGCAGTTATTTTCAAATATTAATGGAAATAAGATACATAAAGGTGGGGTATGGGTTGGAGAAAAATAAATTTCAAGAATATTACCCAAAACCAGTCCATATGGAAGAACGTACTTTATCCCTAGTTCACTCAAGGGGGAAATGCGCCAAAGATAAAGGAAGAGAAACAGTATTTAAAAATAAATTATTTATTTAAGGACATATAATATGGGAGATTGGTATTTACATATGACTATTTACATTTGGTTAGACAAGAGAGAGATTTAGGCTTTAGACATTATTAGGATTTGAACACTACGTAACGCTTATAGTTAACTTACATTAGTTTAAAGGAGTTATCCATCGCAATATCACAGGCGTGCTATCAGGGGAAAAATCCCGTAGCTCGTTAAGCCTCTATGGACCACACGTCTATTTCATTGCAAATCTAAGAGCCGAATCATACGGATTAAATATTGACTCTCCGTTTTAACAGAGAGATACATCTACGCATCACGTGATTAGTGGGGCAATAGCGTATGATCTTAACTTTCGATATCTTTCGGCTGGCACAACGATTATTCAAATGAGCTCGTTTGGAAAGTGAAAATATATTATTTGGAAGGAATTAAACTTTCACTATTAAGCTAGACGGAAAAATACAATCTATACATAAATAAAACAAAATCATGTATAACGACAACGAATATAAGATTCATTTCAATAGTCGTAAGATATTGATCGTTCTTCATTGTGCGGCCATTCTTTTTGATCAATAAAACACAAATAGCAGTTCGACATTTTCAATCTGTATTATTCAGAAAAATAATTACATAGCAAAATCCATTTGTTATTTCCCATTGAAGTGCTTAATCTTTCTTTTTCTGCAGACGATAAATTTGAACAAAGACAACCTTCTTTACAGCTTTCCCCTCTGAAACTTGTTACCTAATGTTCCATAACACTTTCCAAGTTATTTCCATCCAGACACATATTCTTAAATTTCCCCCTTTCTTACCCCGTCCCCATTCGAAACGCACCTTGGGGGTATCAATCGCTTTATCCAACACTTTCTCTCTTGATGATAATGACTCGCAATCTCTTTCTCAGAAGGCAAAATACATCAATGGGATGAAATACTTAACTGGAACCGTGGAGTCCTGAGAGAAAAGAGGGATGAAAAAGTGAAATAAAAAAGGGAACAAAAGAATGAGAGCGGGGAGATGGAGTAAAGGTATCACCTGTTTAATGACTTTCTTTTTTCAAAGCCCGACAGAGTGCTTTGTGACTCTTTTATGGCCATTATTATCACGGTATCATTAACAACACCGTTGGGAATCGTTACTCGCGACGGGTTCTAATTTAATTCACAGAAAGTCTTTGGAGAAATAACGGAGTGTAATCGTTGCTGTCGATTTCCCCGCTCAATGCTGCATTACACGGATTGGTTGCAGCGACAAACGTTAAAAATGGGTTTAGTCAAATGAAAGCAAATATGGCAGAAATTGTTTTAAGCCAAAAAAGGAGTTTTATTACGCTTTGCAGTGGAATTCAATTCTGTTTGATTAGAGAGTGTTTTAAATGCGTTTTGTGACGAGGCATTGTGTTGAAACAAGAATAGAAACCATTTGGGCTTTAATTTATTGTTTGTTGAAGTTGGTTTAGAGATTTGATTTCATTTATTTGATTTTCCAACGTTACTCAAATCGCTTCACATTATATCTACTTTGCAAATCATTTAAGGCTTACTGGTGAAAAATAAGACTTAGTTTCGAGTTTTATACAACTAATTTTTTTTGGCAATTAACTCAAGTTTTCAGAAGTTAATGTACAACAGAGAACTTACTTATTAAATTGAGAGCTATCATGCATGAATATACGCTAGTATTTCCTTAGCAGAAAATAGCCAAGTAAGATATAACAGTTATAATTAGCAAAATTTAACAAAGATATTAACTATAAGTTAATTAGTCAAAAATTAATTAAAACTTAATTAAAAATTCTTAATGTTATATAAAATGGCGCATATGCAGCTATTTCTAATATAATACAGAAACAAATAATAGAAATATAAATTAAAAGGTAAAAAGTATAAATAAGAAACAGAAAATTTAAACAAAAAACAATAACAATACACCTTTTTGCGTGCTCAACGCAACAGCATCAGTAAGCTATATTTTCATCGGCGGGCATTTTTAGCCCATTAGATTGGACATGATAAGCATTTCAATTTTATTTTTAAATTATGTGTTTTATTTTTGGTAGATGGAAGCTCTTTAGATGAATCCAAGTTTTCGCCAATCCGTGTTGATTTGTCTTAAGGGCGCAAGAAGTGTATCTGGCTATTCTCTCAGTCACTATGCATTAGAGAACACAGATGAGATTGGCTTAACTGTACGCTAATTCTTCTGATAAGCATTTTATATGCATCTTGGTGTAGAGCTATATCTTCACGAAATAAAATTATATTAGAAAGTACAAACCTAGAGTAAGTAGAACTAGAACTAATGTTTACTTTCATATGTGGTCTAAGGATAGCGGTTATAGCGATACTAACCTGTGCTCGGTTATTGAGGTTTTTGTCACCTCCGGTTTAATCTGGCGGTTATACCATTGAAAATAACCGGTTTTCGGGGTTTTTTTTATAAAGATAACAAACCCAGTTTGTTGAAAAAATTTTTATCAACATTTTTTTTACAGGAAATCAATCCATTGGCCAATATTTGTCGGTTCATAAAGACTCTTTCAGTAATCCGCCAACAAACAGACGCCTCGAGGAAGCGGTTGTCGTTGATTGGTCTAAGATGGTGAAATTCAAAGCTTCATAACTTGGTAAATTTTAGTCTAATCGAACTTAAAATCGAGCCTATCTTCCGATCCGGTTTTCTTACCAAGTTATAGGATTTTTAAAAAAAATAACCGATTATAACCGGGACAGTAAAATAACCGAAAAAACCGACTAACCGAAATTTAAAAATTCGGTTTTTGGTTAAAACCGGTAGGTTTTTACCATCCCTAATGTGGACATGAAAAAATATTAACTAAGACTGATTGAAGCGACCATAATGGAGATAAATTTTAGGAATTATCAATTTTATCTCAAAAACCTTGAAAAATAGAGAAGAAATGTCAAATCCAAAAGTGTAGATCCTTTCTTATTTAGTATAATTGACAATCCGCATATACTGACAACTTAACTATAGAATTCCTTCCCTGAAAATACCGCGGTATTCCATCACCGTCAAAATTACATTACAAACCGAATGAAGAAGTGAGATGCCTGAAGACGTATGAAAATTAGATGTGATTATTTATTATTAGGTATTAAAATTAATTTAGAATAGAATAAAAATAGCATTTTATGACGAAATCTATAAAACATCTAAACATCATGAGGAAGAGAAAGATAAAATAATGATTTTAAATCATAACATATCTGTAATTACATCAGTATGTTTCTTGAAGAACATAATGTATCATTTGCAGTTTCCGTTGGCTTACAAATACCTATTCTGAAGTATTAACATTTATTTCTTAAATTTCCGCAGCTCGATGTCTTTAGTGACATTGTTGTGAAGTTCATCGGACACCGAGTAATTTAAATTCCAAAGCTTCTAATTATGTAATTAGCTCATATAGAACAATTTTATTCTAAACTGATGAAGCTTAAATACTTTTGGAATTGTCTCTTTCTCGCTGTCTGTTAATGTTCTATGGATAAAATCGTAAATTCCGGAAACTCCCAAGAGAGGGCGCTGCTATCAGTCTCAGTGAAAGTGCGTGTGATTCACTGTCTTCCTGCCTTGAGAAAAACCCCAGACACCAGACAGGCAGGTGGTGGTCGTTATGGAAACGGGATATTCCACTACTTTGTGAGGGTGAAGGAAAGGGCTTTATTTTGTTTGGTGCAGATAGAACCGGCGGAAGTCTTATTTCACTTTGTTCTTCTGTCGAAAACGAATTCCTCGCCTTACGAAGTGCGCTTAGTTTGCCAAATGTTGCAGTTGATTTTATTCCCCTTTACCTCCTTCCTTCGACTCACCTACTTGAGACAACCCTCTTCAGGGTTTTTCTCCTGGCGGTAGGACAGTAAGTAGACTTCCACAGCGCAATCTTTCTTCCTTCCAAAGTCATTTTGTTGTTTATGGATACAGCAATAATCCTCATAAAATGATGGCTCACAATTAATTAATTATGAAATTAATTATTATTTACTTTCATTTGTCTCTCGGTCGAGACTCGAATAAACAAGAGATAAACGTTACGAAGGGGAAAAAAAGAAAAGTTTTTCTTTTCATTTCAAATGTTTTCTCATAATCACACAACGAATTAAAAGCCACGAACGTTTCACAAAAATAATGAGAGGATTTCGTAACGATATTTATGACAGCTTATTTATCTGACTAAGTATAAATAATCGTTTTAGTATCAAGCTGTCATAAGCAGGTAATTTCAAATGATAAATTTTCTGCAATCGCATAGCAAACGAGTAATCATAGCAGATATAAATATTTTCTAATATGTAAATGCAATAAATATATAAATTGTTTAAATGTTTATGAAACCAATAAGTGTGACAGAATCGGTAACTTTTTTTAAAAAAAAATTGTCAAAGGAGTTGTAAAAGATTTAGATTGCAATTAAATTTAATACAGAATATCACGTTAAAATAATCACACCTCAAGTGGCTACAGCAAATGCAACATCTATATTTTGTTAGTCTAATATAAACTGTGTTGAAAATGTATGTCATAAAAAAGACGCAGCTACGTTAATTTATACCTTTCCTCTTATAAATCTGAATGATTTAACGCGGCTTCTTTACTTCGGAATAGAATATAGCGTACTGTTTGAAATACATATCCGACAGCCATATGGTTTAATTTCGAGAATGTTTCCCAAATATGACTTTTGCATATAATGCATTAACTATTTAGGAAGATAAAAATATATACTCAGAGAAAAATATCCAAATGTGTTTTCCCATGGTGGTACGAAAATTATAAATAAGCTCTGCTTTCGAGTTCCATTTATCAACATGATGTACTATTTTTATTGTTGTTATACTACCTAAAATATTTTTATACATACACCCTAGTGAATGTAGAGATAGGAAATGGCAGAAAACGACCGGCAAAAATACAGAACTGAAAGCACAAAAATGTAGAAGTACAGACCACATTAAAATTCATTACATCAGAGGAACGTGCTTCCAACTGAAATTTGTAAAATATTTTCGAAAAGTACTGCGCCATTTTTTTCCCATTCTTCTACATTCAGAACATTGTAATTTCTTAAGGGAAATTGACTCAATTTTGAAAGTGTGATTTCCATTAAAATGTAATACTTGGAATGTAGATGCTTATGAAGAACTTATTAGTGTTAGCCCGCAATGTTTAAAATTAGAAATGCGGGAAGCGGTCATTTTGACCGCAAATGAATTTCAAATACTCATATTTCTTTTCTTTGCCCTTCGATTTTTTATTCGTTTATTGACTTTTCCTAATTGTTCAATTGTGATACAGGATGCTGTTTCCACTCATCCTGTATCACTCTTAAGGACATCCTTTATAAAGATCCTCATCCACAACTTTTTACTTTTTAAAAAATTATTGGTTTTTACTTTTTGATCTGATTTTTTACCATGTTTTTAATATCATTTTCTCCATGTTGCAAGTTTTCTGTAGACTTCATAAACTGACGTGTCATAACGTATGGCAGACTCCTTTAACTTAACTCCTATACTAAGATTTTATCCAAGACCATATGTTTGGCGCAGCATAATCAAAAATGGTTTTTGCGCCAGTAAACTCCATCAAACCAAACCAAACCTAATTGTTCATAAAGAGCATGCAAAACAAAAATTATTTGTTTTTTATCGTTATTAACAGCACTAAATGTGCATGCCTAGAAAGCTGACTGCGGTTATTTTAGCCGCTGAAGAAGCATTAAGACCTATGTTGTTTTCTCTACTCTATTTTTTTATTTTTCGTACTCTGTTGTTTTTCAAACTCTTTTAATCTTTTGTTTCACAACGATTTGATGGGAAGAAATTTAAATGAGTAGGAAGGTAGTTAAAAATTGCAATTTTCAACTTTCTTTTCTTTGCTGGAAGCATCTGCTTTATTGAAATGACAAATCTGATTTACATCAAGATACATATTTTTCTGACGATGAAAGCTAACCGACTTCATAGGACGAATGTTTTACAGAAATTAAACAAAACTATTGTTCCTCTGAATTTCTAAATGAAGAAAATTCATCAATAACCATCGATTACCGACACGCAAGAACTTCCTGTGAAAGAAATAAAAAGAGGAAAATAATCAAAGCGAAATAAAAAAAACTTAGAAAAAATCAAGAATTAACATCTTTCTCTCAAAATGAGCGCAATGAAGAAGTAGCAAAAGATGGAACAGAGTAAACTACACAGTTCCCTTTGACACTGTTCCTTTAAGAATACGAAGAAAAGTGCCTGTAACAAGCTCATTTGCCATTACGTATGTAACTCTTGGGAATTTTACTAGAGAGTGGGTGAATCTTCATAAACGAAAAGATTCTGCATTTCATACAACAGTGCACAGAAACATCTCATCGACTCTTACAAGATCCGCATTGGAGCTTACCTTTAAATGAATTAGACTCTTTTATTTCCTGACTGTACGTCCTCAGAGCTTTCATTTCTAAAGGTATTTCAATAGAGAATTTGTGGTGCACGACTTGGGGCCAAAAGTCTTTTTCACAAAACAGTGGCTTACAATAGGTGCAAAGAAATGATGAAATACTTGCGGTTTGATCTGTAGTCAACACGATCCGAAAGACCTCGAACAGATCATCTTGCTCTAATATTTGAGATTTGGAACACATTTATTGAAAATTGTTTACTTTGCTATAAAGCAGAAGAAAGAAAACATAACTGTAGATGAGGTATCCAAATAAGGCATGTTGCCCATTTACACAATATATGGCACAGAAACTTGAAAAATTCGGTATTAAATTTTGACTAGCAGCTAATGTTCGGTAAAATTATTTGTTGAATAGCTTTCCGTATTTAGGAAGAGATGATAGTTGACCCATTGTAGAAAATGCAGCATTCCGCTTGGCAGAACCATTTTGCATTAGTGGAAAGAACAATAAAACTGCTATTCACTGTAAAACGTATAAGGAAAGAAGTGCCAGTTTCATTCAGTCTCAAAACCCGAGAATTGGATTGAATTCAAGCAAAATTCTCACCACGATAATATTACTCTTGCGGAATACCAAGGAAAGGAAAACAAAACTGTTCTATTACTTAACACTCTACATCCTACACTCGAAGTTGAATGAAATGAAAAGAAGACGTCTGAGGTTATTAACCCTTTGCGTGCATTTGACGAGTGAGACTCGTCATCTGCTTACTTGGGCGAAGTTACGGTGGACGAGTCTGACTCGTCATCTGAATTTAAGAAGAATTATTGGCGCAAGTGGTCCTGCCAAATTATAATATCCGTGAACGTCCTACAAGTAGCGATGCGCCACATCGTTTGCAAGCGAAAAATTGGGCACATTTTCCGGAGAATATTCCGGCAACAGAATTAAAGAAACACCCTACAAAACGGTGTCGCGTATATTATAAACAAAAAATAAGAAAAGAAACCACTTGGCAATGCAAACAGTGCCAGGTACTTTTGCATTTACCGACATGTTTTGAAAAATACCACACGGTACAAAATTATTAGACTTTAAGTTGGTTCTTGTTCTATATAAATATTTATATTTTGTATCATTTATATATTTATTTATATTTTGTAACTAAAATGTTGTTTCAAAAATATATTTATATCACCAATATAAGTATATTCCAAATAAAATGTATTACTTTTACATATTAATCCATATAGCGACAAATTAAATCCGTTCCATGGGCATAAAAATCTTCAAATAATTCAGTACTCAAAGGGTTAAATTTCATAATTCGACTAAATACGGTGTTGATGTACTTGCTCAGATGGCAAGAAATTATTCAACTATATCCATTTTCCGAGGATGGCCCCTACAAGTCTTTTTTTCAATATCCTCGACTTAGTTGCTATCAATGCAATATTCAATATTTTAGATCGTAAGAACGGTTTTAATAGCAGTTTGAGTTGGTAATGACGATTTTAGACAATTCATATTAATTCATTCACTTTGCAATTCACAAAATTGACAACATTTCTGATTTTTATCACTAAGCATACTTAATAGATTTATGATACTGTACTACATAACATTCAGAAATACATTAAAAAATAACTACATTAATAACTGCATTAAAAATTCAGAAACAGGGCGCCGTTAAATAAAAACTTTTCAAACTCATTCTTTAATACTTTGTTCTAAATTTATTTATTAGTTCTTTCTTTTAAAAATGTGGGTAAACGGTTTCTCATTCCGGAATTCAAAACGACATTTAAAGAAACCAGTATTTTTATGATTTTCTTGTAATCATATTGTATATAGAATGGTAGATTCCCCCTAAATAAAATTACTTCAAAAATATAATGGAGCTTAGTCTTGATTTATTTTCTGTTGTGTAAACTAATAATTACTCTTGAATAATTATTCCTTAAACAGTATAAGAAAGGCGAAACCAGTTTTTTTAAATACAATTATTTCTGAATAGAAGCTGATTTAATTGTTATATAATAACTAATAGATGAATTAAAGGACGCATAATAATTAATGACGTTAAATACAATCTTCTAAATTTGATAACAGAACGAAATCTTTATTATTCCGATCCATTTCATTTAAATATTTTATCAAAATCATCTACGAAAATTAATTCACGAAAATAACACGAAATGAGTTCCAACTAAAATAATAATAACAAAAATGTAATTAAATCAATAAGAATATTAAAATTATTTGATTGAAGGATGTCGCAACAGTCACATAATTTAACTGCAGATTCATAACTAAGTGCCATGGTGAATTAGTAAGCCGATAGTATTATAATAGAGGAGTTAATCCTACGTAGCAGGACGTTAGTTTCGAATTACTTTTTGAAATATTCTTTCTTTAATAAATTCTTCAAACTACCTATAAAAAGCCAACCCAGTACTCACGGGTCCTATAAAATAATCACGATAGTAACGATGAAAATGAAAAGGCTTCAAGACTGAAGGATTAATATCCTTCTCTTCATAAAAAGAATAAAAATTCACAGAATCTTAACCGGAAAATGAAAATTCTCACCTTTTCTCACACAAGGTGTGAAATTATTTTTTCACGAACGAAAAAATAAAACCGGGTTTAATTTTTCTCCGGTACAGGCCACTAGAAATGGATGAGTCGACACATTTTTTAATTAAAAAATTCTTTCAGATTTAATATACTTTCCCCTTTTTTTACGATCGCAAGGTGTTATAAAAATCGAAGGCTTCGGCAATATTATTTAATCAATTTTCAACGGGGTATTCCATTTATTTCAACGTGCTTCAGGAAATGTGAAAGCGGGTTATCGATTTAATTATTCTTCTGTTCTCCGCGTAAGGGGAGAACAAATGGAATTTTAATTGAACAGAATATGAATTTAATGAAAAAGACGACGGGGTTTTAATTTAGAATATTACTTGAACACGAAAGGATGTATGGAAACGGAATTCAATTTCCATTCATTTTAAACGTTTATCATAACTGTTTTCTACATCCGAGGGTAGAAAAAAATTAAAGAATTGACACCGAAAAGATTTCCGTTAAATGTTGAAATAGAAAGAAATCATCAATATCGCAGACTGTCAATTTAAATTGCTTTGGTTTTCTGTAAGTATGTTAGTATATCTTTTTGATGAATACTGCTAATTCAGAGGAAGAAGCAATATAACTCAAATATCTGTAATAAAATTGAGCAGAATTTAGAAGATCATGCTAACAAATCATATTATTTATATATATATATATATTATATATTATATATATAATAATATTATATGATATATATATATATATTATCTATATATATAATATATATCTCTTATATATAAATATATATATAAATATATGTATATATATATATATATATATATATATATATATAAATATATATATATATATATATATATATATATATATATATATAAATATATATATATATATATATATATAAGGCCTAAAACACTGATTTTTATCCCTAATGCCAAACCAAACCAAAAAACAGAGAGAGGAGTTATGAATAATTAAAACAGAAGTACGATATAATAACGTTAGAGAAAAGTAAGAAAAAATATTTTACGTACCAGAAGGACGACGATGTAGACGTGGCAGTGTTTGCGGAGGGTCACGGTACAGACTGGCGTTGAAGGGGGTTGAACAGGGTGTCAAGTAACGGTTTTTGCGCGCACTGCCACGTCTGCATCCGTCCTTCTGGTACGTAAAATATTTATTCTTACTTTTCTCTAATGTTATTACATCGTACTTCTGTTTTAATTATTCAAAACTCCTCTCTCTGTTTTTTAGTTTGGTTTGGCATTAGGGATGAAAACCAGTGTTTTAGGCCTTACGGCGTAACTGATTGCAAGAAAATATCAAACTTTTTTATTTAGCAATTCACAATAACTTCATCCCCTGAAGAAACGTTATTGTGCTTTTATTTCGTTTTTTGTTTCACATTTTATACTCTTTCATTTTACGACTTATACTCTATCTACCACATCGCTTTCGAACTTGCAGCTTTTAGCGCATTCATTGTGTATGTGATATATTTATATATATTTTTCCATCTGTTACTATTCGCATTTTTGTCTTTACTCGGAAATACTTTCAATTCGTTTTTTCCATATCCTTTCGAATTTGATATGAATGTTTGTAATTTATTTTTTTTTCTATTATGTTTCGCCTCTTTTATATATATCTATATATTTGTTTTTTAACAAATATATGTGTCTATTTTCATTTAAAAACAGCTCTTATAATGAGTGTCAAACTTAAATCTCCAGTTAAGTTACATTTATGTTCCACTTTGGAGTAAACTGCAGTCAATTTTGCGGCGTAACTCGCAATTTTGTACCGTGGTCACATACGAGGATGTCACATGAGCTTCTTTTCCATAACTCCGTATGGCACCAACGGGCGGACGTTTGACGCTTAACGTCATATTTAACGCACACAAGGCCCACACACACGACGGATATTTGACAAATCGGGTTTCAAACCTGGAACCTTCTGATTTCGGGACCCTAGCCCCAGGCCATCGCGTCCTTGTTTAATGTTGACATTTCAACAGTGTTAACCCTGGAGGACGCGCGCTATAAAATGTAACACGAGAACGCGCATGGGGTGTCAGAACACCCCAAACAATTTAATGTCATAAATAAGAAATATATATTTTAAATTCTAATAGGCCATGCGGTTTATGATATTTTCAACATTTATTATCTAAAACATAATTTAAATATAATGATAAATTAATAACAAATAAATTACAAGTTTTCCTTATTTTCCCAGAAGACTTGGAATAATTGAATTCTATAAGAGATATTTACCTTTTTTATTTATAAATGCGATTAAAATCAAAATTATGTAGTTTCTGAATAATAATACTGAGTTGTGTAATTACGCTTGAAAATAATTAGACTGTACATGGATTCGAATAATTAAATTACATGCAGTTTCTTCATAGTTGGCACTTCATGGTCATAGTTTGGATTGCCTTTGCTATGCATCTCTTCTTGTTTCTGGCGCGATTTCATATGAAAGTCTATAAGTGAAAACTCCAAATCCTTCAAGAAATACTTCCTACTCTTCAGTTTCTCTGGTGGTGTTTTGCTCGATAACTACATGATCCTTGAATTTATTCCAGCAATATTTGACACTGAAAAAAAAATATTACCATGGGGCACCTATACTGATATTGTGGCCACAGAATGCGATTTCCACATTTCTTCTACGTCTACTTCTCCTTTTGTCATGCTGTAAAATGTAATTATTTCGATGTTTCTTAAGCCTTGGTGATATTTTGGGATGCTATGCCTCTTATAACTCGAAATGGTTTTGTATTCCCAATAAAAATGCTAGTTTGATCTTTAGTATGATCTTCTGAATAGACACACTCTTACTTTAACCTTCCGCTAAAATATTTAATACGAGCGGGCGCGTGTCGTACTTTTTACGACACAATAATTTTCTTCTTTTTCACTATGGCAGCTGCAAATTATTCAATAATACTAAGAAGAGACACGTCAGAAAAGCAAATCTTTTCATCAAGAGTGAAAATTAATTCTAATATTATTTGCAAAATCTAAAATTGTACTGAAATAAGAGAAAGTAATGGGATTTAATAATATTATTTTATAAAAAAAGTATTAAGCAATAAATAGTAAAAAAATTATAATACAAACTAAGCTTTCTTCTTAGTTTCTAATATTTGTTCTTGCATATGAAACATTGAAATTTTGCTAAAGAGTGACGCTTACAAGTACACTATATATTGTACCTACTGCATTTCATGGATTTTGAAGATCGTTTTCTTTCTTTCAAACAAATCCACGAGCTCTTCTTCTCAATTCTGGTCACTGTTCAGTTGCTTTTTCAGGTTGTGATATATAATTTAAACTAAAAGACATGGTAAGGCATATGGCGAAGATCAGATTTTTTGTGCTGGAGTAGTGAAGTGTTTTTTCATAAGACTGTACGTTAAGTTTTTCAAGAAAAATGCTTCGGCTCGGTGGATTATTGGCATGCTTATTACATACTAAATATCTTTGCTAATGTAAAATTAAATATTAAATCGCCCTAATCCGCACTGGTTTTATAATTATCAAACTGAAACTTTAAGACGTGAAAAAAATTATCAAGTTACACGAGAAGGCGAGCTGCATAAAATTTACGACAGAAGCATAAAAAAGTATAAAAACACCTTGAAACTGGGATAAACCCATTTAATCCTGAAGAGAGAGGTCGCATGAAGAAATAGCAACGACTTTCAGACAGTTTTGACTCCGAATAAGAAAACAGGGTATAAAAAATCCCGTTTGTTGTAAAATTTGCTCAGGCGCGCCAACTGGAAGGTTAATTCAGGTTAAGCGAGCACTAAATATACTTTCATTATCTGAATCTCCTAATTCTTCTTGGATAGGCTCTTCATTCGAATATAACTCCTCTCCAATAACTTCCGAAGTTTTTCATTTCTTGATCATAAGTCAAAGAAGAAAAAGACCGTCTAGAACAGCTTCAAAACCCCATAATTTCACGCTGAGAATAGTAACACCATATCTCGGGAGGAGAGTCAGCACAACCCAAATCGTTCCATAAAATGGAAAAAATGATCTATATGTTTGTTTGCATGTGGCAAGTGTAGAACATGAATTTGGAGGCAGGTAGTGATGGGCCCGATCACTTCAACTTATGCGGTGATGGCGGATGGATTGTTTTCAAGCGTGGGGTGTCGAAAAATCCGATACCACCGAAAGAAATAGGTATCGAAGCATCCCGTGAGCGACCTCAACTGTTGAATCAACAGGATTTAAAATCTGTTTAACCCGTCATGGTCGCAGTTCACAAAGAAGTGCAAATAAAAAATGGGTGCCAAGATAAGCTCCTATTTCTCCTTTATAAAAAAATCTATATTTAAAGGAATTAATTCACATCAAAGGAAATAAAGAGAAATGTAAGTGATAAGTAGTTATAGAAAATGCATTCTTCTCTCAAATATGAAGGCAAAATTCCTAAAAAAGTAAATACAAAGATCAAATTTGGGTTAGTGGTAAAAATACACAGAAAGAAATCGGAATTTCTGATTTTTTCCCCTATTTTAATTGATGGGCTCCATGGTTGTCAGCCACGATAGGGTCATATAAAATATTATTTTCCTCTCGTTATGCAAAAAAATTATTTTGAGCACACATTAGAGTTATTTTAAGTTGTTGGAGAATTATTTAATATTGTTTCGAGACGTCGTGGCGCGAAAATAGGTTTCCACAGCCAAAGAGCAAATATAGGATATAATTTGAAAAAAATTAATTTTATGACAATATCATACTCTCCACAAGCAAAAGTTTGTAATTTTGCAAAACAGGAACAAATAATGTTTTGAGAATATTACGGTATGTGTTGCAAGTGCACATAATCTTCTAATTCATTTTACAGAGTGAATTCTGTTAATTTACATCTTTGTATTGAAATAACTTTGAGTCCTTGACGAATAATCTACATTAGGAAAGGAATTTAATGGATAAAGTTTCCAAATTGAGAATCATGGAAGGAATAATTCATTAGCTCAAAAATTTGTCAAGTTCAACTTTTTCCTTGAAAACATAGTGACCACAACCAAAACTTTTAAATTTTCTTATCAGATCTTTTACTTTTCTTCCAGAAACCTCACGACGTATTTAAAATCTTGATAACCCCTTCAGTAGAAATAGTTTTGCTTTTCCATCACATAATTGGTAATTTTTAACAATAAAATTTGTTCTTCGAATGAATATGAGAACTCGGAGAACATTTTGGAAATAAGTGGAATTAAAAAATTAGCTTTTTTGCCCTGTCTGAATGCAAGCATTTGAAGCGGTATCTTTTGTGGTTCTGAGAAATTATTTCAGTTCTATATTCTTGGTAATTTAAAATTCCGAACTTATGATACTTTATCTGTTTACATCTTGAGTCAACCTAACGTAAATTTGTTAAGTATCATTGAACTATCATTTTAAACCACATTAAACACGCTTCATTATTCATATATATATATATATATATATATATATATATGCGTCATTTCATTTACGATTTATACGATGTCTCCCTCTCTCTCTCTATATATATATATAACCTGTTATATATGAATATACAAAACAAAATAAACAAGACATATCAAAATGTAATAAAAAACTAAAAAATTATTAATAAAACAAAATTTAAATTATGATCTTATAAACAACATTCTAATACACATGCCAAGAGCACATGTAAAACAATTCTATGAACTATATAACTCTTACAACTATTGAAAAATTCAAAGCCAAAAATTTGGAGTTTTCAACAATAAAATTAGTAGCTCTGCTTTGGAAGAGCATTAGCGAGGTTAAATCAATTTTGCTGTACAAATCATCCCTGTTACTACAGTTGTTGAAAAACAGAAAGGGTAATTTTCTCTAAAATGAAAGAATTTAGAATGAAAAATCCATACACTAGCCCTAATAAAATATCATCGTTATATGGAAAGTATTCATATTAAATCTACGAAATGCACGAATATATTGCACTAAAAACAATAAATACATCAGTCAATAAAATTTCCATTCTTATTCAGAAGGAATTATAGAATCAATGTGTTTACTTATCCTTTACCTGTAATCCTCATATCAGTATAAACCTCCACTTAGTTTGGCATCATGGATTGCCAAAACTAGATTTCTAACTTTGATTCAACTTAAATTTCCCAAATAATTTCATTTATTTTAATATTAAAGCATTAGTATGATACCTATATTAAAAATCGCTAAACAAGTTAAATTATGTAATCAATTTATAATGTATATTTTCTATAAAATAAAGTATTTGAACATTTAGAATCCAATATTGTCTTAAGGCGTTTCTTATTTTATAAATCCCTGCTCCATCTATGAAGTAATTCAGAAACTAGTAAAGCAATAACCAATTTGAAGGAAATTGCACAATATAAGTAATATAAGAAAAAATGCATACCAAAAAGCCAAGAGTTATAAATATTCTATTAATTACTAAAATGAATGTTTTATTCTAAGTGACCTAAATATTTCTTATGAATATAAATTCTTGAAATGTTTTAGGCATTCCATTTACCAATGTACAATTATAAAAATATTTCACGTTTTTAATTCTATCATTGTCTGTTACCAAATTATTATTTCTAATTATATAATTTTTTATTAAATTCTTGAAGACTGTAATGCTAAGATTACTATCTCAAAAAGGAAATTTATTAATTTGAAAATTAAATGCTGCTCTTTTATCAAAGATATCTGTTACAATTTTACTATCTATATTTTTTATATCTAAATCTAGAAATTCTGCAGCTAATTCAGTGTCATTAGTTTTTATTACTTTTAAATAGTCAGGAGAGAAGTTAATTTGTGGTTTTATGTCTATTTTTTATTATATACTATCAAATCATCTATATATCGAAATAATATATTAAAGCTATTATTAATTAAATTTTTCTCGTAATAGCGTATGTATATATTTGCTAAAATATTGCTAGCTGGACCTCCTTGAGGTAATCCTTTAATTTGATGGTAAATCTTATTATCAAAAAGAATATAATTTTATTTTAGTGCAAGATTAATAAAATTTTATATTTATTTATGCTAATATCTTTTTTAGATGAGATCTGTTCTTCTGATAAATTCTCTAAGTCAAATGTTTGTACACTAGATATGCCAATTTCTTTGATTAGATTTGCAATCTCTGCACTATTATTGACAATAATTGTATCTATTTGCTTATTTAAATTCTCTATGATTGTCTGTAAGTATTTTTGTAAACGTTTGCCAGATTTTGTAATATATGTATTGAAGCCATTGGTAAAGCTTCTAAATTTAAGAGGACTCTTGTGAAATTTTGGTGTTAGAAAGATGTTAGGATAATCATTTTTAATATAATGAATTCCTAGTTTTGTATTGAAGGCTTGAATTCTATTAGAAATTTCTCTTTCACATATTTTTGACTCATTATAATTATCACTGTTAATTATATGTTCATTAAGTAGTTTTTTGAAATAATATTTACAAATTATAGCAAAGTTACTGGGCACTTTGTCTATAAAGACTATTATAAAGTCTGTTTGCAGTTGTGGTTATATATATATATATATATATATATATTCTGTATTTTGTACTTAGCTCTTGGCATTTATTGCTATGTCTTTCAATAAGTAAGCATTTAGCTATTTTTCTCGCTCTTTTCTTAAAATATTTTGGAGATTTACTCCTACAATTGTTGATTTTTTCCAACAATTGGCCCTCACAGAAGGTTGGCGCCTACAAATTTCGAAATAATGTGGCATAATCGATTCCTAAAGTCGATTGGCATTTGATTGTTGGAATTTCATATCTGGGTTGTCTTTTTCATAGTAATAGTTTTTAATCTTATCATCTTTCTGGTTTTCATTGTATGAGTATTATTAAGTTATATTGTTTTATATTTAATTTTAAATGATGGTTTAATAGGTGTATATGATGAAAACGTTATTTGAGTTTTAATGGTTCATAAAATAAATAACTATATATATATATATATATATATATTAAGGATATATACACAATACATTATTTTTAGCGCAAATATAACCATAAAAATTCATCGATAAAAGAAGTATTTGTAATTAAAGAATTGTTTTACTGAATAGAAGAATGATATCCAACTTCGTTTTTCTCGTTTTTTAATAGTCTACTCAGTAACATTCGAATTGCATCATTAAACATGTTACCTATTATTGAAAAAATATTTCCAACAAACAATCTCAAAAGCATGGCGAATCCCGATCTTCAGTATCACTGACGATCCACTTTATTACTCTTACAAAACAATCATCTTTTGTTTTTGAGTCTCACAACCAAAAAATAGGTACGTATTACATTGTTTACATTCCCCGTTCAGAAATGCGATATCGTCTTTTGAAATAATTCATAAAACCCTTTACAAATCTTTCAGAAACCATTTACGAAGCTCTCCACGTATTGGAATATCTGGAGCCTACATAAAGATTTGTGCAGAAGGTTTCTGCAGTAGATATGCTTCATTTTCTTTATTTTATCCTTTTTAAAGAAAACAGTAATAAAAGGGATGAAAACAAAGCCAGTATATCTCAGCGTAAAAGAATAACACTGAGTTCATTCTGCTGATTTATATGTTCTCTCCAAGTTCTCCAATATATAAAAAAGACTATTTTTGAACTTTGCAATAAATAAAACTTTTATTGTTTTTTCGGAAGCTGCTCTTTTTTCCTGCGTGTGTGCATTATATCTTTTTCGAGTCAAAATGAAAAATAGAGAGACGCAAAGAATAGAAAAAGGCTGTGTTTGTTCGCATGTTATGAAACGCAGCTGTTTAAAATTGTTTTTGTCCGCTTACAATGCACAAAAACAGTTGCATGGAAGAAAAGAATAAAATTGTGATTGTGACGACCATTGTGAATTCTGTTCTACGAGAGCGTAATGACTGCAGCAAATTCCATAATGTCTTCCATGCAGTAATTTCGGAGCTTTTATTTTTCTTTAGCTTCTTTTATTTATTTTTTTACGAGTTCTAAATTTTTCTCTAGTTTTGGTGGTTCCAAGTCTTATATTTCGAACAGTTTTTTTCCCGCGTTATTTTTGAAGTGGTTAATGTTCTGTTATGGTAGCAGAAATGGTGTTTTTTGACTGGAAAAAGTTCTTTTAGACAAATCATTCAACTCAGGATTTCTAGTGTTTTTCTTGTTGAATATCAAAGTTCTCTGTAATGCAGCTTGAGAGTGTTAAGTATTTTGAAATCGTTGTTTCTGAAGTATGAGAACAACTTATTATTTTCCATTGCTCACATATGTTTATAGTATGTTTTCATCAATAGGTTTTCAGATAACTGTTTTGATTATATGGATTTATATAAAATGATGTAGAAACAAAATGAACACCAGTAAAAAATACAAATTTTGCTGTCTATCACAAGAAATGATCTAAAATAATGAACACCTGCGACACTAAATACCACATATTATTTTGCGCTTAGTTAAAGTGATATTTTCAATTTTCAAAAATAATTACTTATGTAGATAAAGGAAAGGATTATGACCAATTTTTAGATAAAAATCTTTATTTAAGCATATTCAAGATATCGATGCAAATATTAGTATTTCAGGTAATATCCTATGTATTTCCATCCAAAAAAAGAGAAAGGTATTTCGAATTAAAGCATTGAAAAACCAAGATATGAAGGTCTTTGAGAAGTTTTAGAATGCTGATAATGTATGGATATAGAATAAATTAGAATAATTTATTCTATATTTAGGAAGAATACATATTAATAATTAGAAAGAAATTCTAAAATTGCATGAGTCATGCTTTAAATATACTTCAGATTTGAAAGAGTTTTCTTTAACTCTAAAATATATTTATTTTAGAAATTCTCTAAAGAAAGGGAAACGTGTTCGACCCTGCCCATTTTGCCATAAAGCGTACAATGAAATCGCGAAATAATCAAGCTGAAGAGGATATATCAGATTAAGGTTATTTGGATAGAAATTAACGTTTAGGAAAGAACCATTAAAATCACTGACTAAACCGAACAGTGAGGGCCACCAATTAAGAATTCCAAACAAGAGACTGAAAATATTGTATCTTGAAATAAATTTACTTTCAATATCTGGCAGCTTCTTCTGACTTCATAAATCTGGCTACCAATTTTTAGACTTCTCAAATTTTAACTCTTCAACGATCTTTCTATTGCCAGGTGAGGGGGGCAAGAGACACGATAAAGTTGCATATCGCTCGGTTTGACACAAATCATAAAAAGACAATACGCATGCACAAATTCATTCTCAATGAGTTCTTTCTTCATATAGTATTCTTATTACTTGCAATCGGATTAATTATATTAAAGTATCGCATTGCCGCTGCAAGGACTACTCTATGTAAATGAAACTCAAGGAAGCTCTTGCCTTGCATATGTTACCGGCAAAGTTGAAATCCGGCATTCTATAGAATGCCTAGGCATTGTATATAATGCCTAAAACTAGCCGGTAATGTATGAAACGATTTATATTTCACACATTTCCTAGGCATTCTATAGAATGCCAAATGACAAACCGGCAAAGTATGAAATAAATCGCCGATTTGATTATATAAGAAATAAAGTTAAGTGCAATTCAAAATTAAATTATTTGCTTCCTTGATGTAATAAGTAGATTCACAATTTATTTTGTTTTCTTTAATACGAAAGGCATAAACTTTCGTATGAAAAGTTTCATTTTGCTTTACGAATTTTGAATGAAAATTTTTTTAATGGTACTCTTTTATTATTTTTTCTAAATAACATTTGTATTTTTGAGGAATGCACGCCTTTTAAATAATAGCCTTATTATGAACTTTTTTCATACTTTGCCTAAATAGCATTTGTCATTCTATAGAATGCCTAGGTATTATATACAATGCCTAGGAAAAGTATATAATAAATCTCATATTTCATACTTTACCTAAAAACGCCCGGCATTCTATAAAATTGGTATTCTATAGAATGCCGGCATTTCACACATTGCCGGTAACACATATACTATAGGTATTCTATAGAATGCCGACATTTCACACATTGCCGGTAACACATATACTATAGGTATTCTATAGAATGCCGGCATTTCACACATTGCCGGTAACACATATACTATAGGTATTCTATAGAATTCCGGCATTTCACATATTGCCGGTAACACATATACTAAAAATCGTCTCTTAACAAGCAACGCCACCTATCTCAATATTTAAAATTTCAAAGCGGAAGAAAATGCCGTAACCAATAAAAAATATTTTTGAGTTCTTCAGCTTCTTTTTCTTCAGTTCGGTCAGCTTTAGAGGAATATTTTTTTACACAGTTCAATGCGATGAAGCATTAGATGAAGACATCCACATAAATATTTACTAAATAAATCACATAAAATCAATACATAGTTGTAATATGTATAGGAAATCAATCATTTTGTTAGAACAATATTGTTAAAGAGAAATTAAGACCTGACAGATTATTTTGAATCGTTTGCTTCATCTTTCATAATTGCTTTTATAAGAGTGTGAAAAGTTTTATCAAGTCAGAAATATAAAGAAGAAATATTCGTAAGTTGAAATTATAACTAATGATGAAAATTATCGAACAGTCTAATATTAAAATCTCATGTATATTTTTAATAATTCAAATAAAAATAAACTAACTGATATCTGAAAGCGTCCGTTCTCGCATTCGCATGGTTGACCATTGTTTGCACAATGGGCTTTTCCATTTTGCTGACTTTCAAAGCAAAATCTAAAGACAGAACCCTTTATTGGCTCCTAAATGTGATTTCCTTTCTCTTTTTGCACTTCATATGCATTTGCTTTATCCTGAAACCTTCTTCCTAAACTAAGTAAAAACATAAAAGAAAAGTTTGGCGTAAAACGAATTTTTAAAAGCTTTGTTACTCAAACTTCGAATTATAACAGTAACTGAAAATGCAATTTCGCTACCATCGTTTAATTTTTAGGATGGCAGTGACAGTTCTGTTTACGACTTTGGATCTCACCGTCAAAAATTGAATGGGAAATATAACTCCCATAACTTCCTCGAATATTCGTTCTGGTGAAGTCGCAAAAACTCGAAGCTTTCATCGCAATTTATTTTTTTTATCTCTCTTCCTGAACTTTCGCTTTATGGCAATATCAGATAACCTCAGAGTCGTCAAATGCGTTTACTACTTGATTGCTGAGAAACAACAAATCAAAAACTTCAGGAAAAAGTAATGAAAAAAATATCCTGGATGAAGAGTATTATTTCCGTAATTCCCATTTGCCGCCTCGTAAAATATCAAGTAATTCGAAGATTTTAGAGGAAATTCCTAGAAGAACCAGGAAAAGTTTACGATCTGAAAGCACACTGTGACTCTAAAATTGTTTTTGTAAACCTATCACCTTAACTTTGAATACAATAAACCAACTTTCGTAAACCAGTCGCCTTAACTTCGAATATAATGATTCAAAGAATTGGCTTTAAATTTTAAATCTTGTTCAAGTAAGTACGTTCAGTCAGACATTTCGTTTCTCTGGCGCCACTGATGCTGTATTGGGGATATTATTTTTGAGACTCGATTACACGAAAATACAGCTGCATTTTCTATTCTGGTGCAGATCATATCTGTGATTTGTGGGTTAGCGTTTCATACTGGTATCGTGAAGAAGTCTTAAGAACGATGCTTCTATTTATGTGACACACACGTCATCTATAACAGTTTGCTTAGTTTATTCAGTTTACTTTTCCGTTTTGAAATAAAACAAGTTTTTCCACAGAAACGAACATCATAATTCTCAGCCTGTGTCAGATAACAAGGATGACCTCTGAGAAAGTGTCAAGATTGAAAGCAAACTGCATTTAAATACAGAATAATTTATAATATTTTCTGTCAAAGTAAAAAAAACTGTTATCGATTAGTAGGTGATTTTATTTTTTAGATTCCATTTGGAGTTTACTCCCCCACCCCCCATTTGGAATTATCAAACTCTTAATAGGATATAAATATCCCAATGAAATAAAAACACAAGATATAATTTCAAGGTAATTTAATTAGTGACATGCAAAACATGGCGTGTGGCTGTGGAACGCTCATCAGTCACTTCTAACGTGCTTCAATGTGTCTACCTTGAA
>BGPR01004609.1:13008-26070 GCA_013235015.1 Araneus ventricosus | reverse complement strand
ACTGTTCGATAATTTTCATCATTAGTTATAATTTCAACTTACGAATAATTTTTTCTTTATATTTCTGACTTGATAAAACTTTTCAAACTCTTATAAAAGCAATTATGAAAGATGAAGCAAATGATTCAGAATAATCTGTCAGGTCTTAATTTATCTTTAACAATACTGTTCTAACAAAATGATTGATTTCCTATACATATTACAACTATGTATTGTTTTTATGTAATTTATTTAGTAAATATTTATGTTGATGTCTTCATCGAATG
This sequence comes from Araneus ventricosus, assembly GCA_013235015.1. Lineage (NCBI taxonomy): Eukaryota > Metazoa > Arthropoda > Arachnida > Araneae > Araneidae > Araneus > Araneus ventricosus. The sequence continues at coordinate 25,804 of BGPR01004609.1, read as the reverse complement.
CTTCATCGCATTGAACCGTGTAAAAAATATTCCCCTAAAGCTGACCGAACTGAAGAAAAAGAAGCTGACCGAATTCAAAAATATTTTTTATTGGTTACGGCATTGGTTGTGGCATTTTCTTCCGCTTTGAAATTTTAAATATTGGAATAGGCGGTGTTGCTTGTTAAGTGATGATTTTTAGTATATGCAAAGCAAGAGCCTCCCTGAGTTTCACTTACATAGAATAGTCCTTGAAGCGGAAATGAGATACTTTAATATAATTAATCCGATTGCAAGTAATAAGAATACTGTATGAAGAAAGAACTCATTGAGAATGAGTTTGGGCATGCTTATTGTCTTTTTATGATTTGTGTCACACCGAGCGATTGTGCGTGCGCTACACTTTCCAATACAACTTTCTCGTGTCTCTAGACTTGCTCCCCTCACCTGACAATCGAAAGATCGTCGAAGATTTAAAATTTGAGAAGTCTAAAAATTGGTAGCCAGATTTACAAAGTCAGAAGGAACTGCCAGGTATTGAAAGTAATTTTTTCAAGACTAGTCTGCATACAATATTTTCAGTCTCTTGTTTGGAATGCTTAATCGGTCGTCAATACTTCACTGTTCGGTTTAGTCAGTGATTTCAGTGGTTTTTACCTAAACGCTAACTTCTATCCAAATAACTTTATTCTGATATATCCTCTTCAGCTTGATTATCTCGCGACTTCATTGTACGTTTTGTGGTAAAATGGTCAGGGTTGAACACGTTTCCGTTTTGTTAATTTTGAATTGTTAATTATCTTTGTTAATTCTTGATTGGTGCCAAATGTTAAAATTACATTTATATTTCAATTATTAAATGAACACTAGTGCTGAAACATGAATACAAATAAATGCAATTTTTACTGCACCTTAATAATGCACCTACCTTTTCAGGCACCTAAAAATGATTGGCCGAAGATGAAGGTATACTGAGAAAACATTGGAAATACATTGTGTTGTCTAGCTAATAGAATGATAAAATGAAGAAGAATTATTTAAATTAAATATCTTTTATTAATAAATTTTTAGATATGTACTGGCAACTTTAAGTTAAGAAAATTGAATTAACATTTATACTGAATACACATAACCAACACACGAAAACACAAATAAAAATATGCACATTACGAAAACAAATAAATATATATATTTGTACTGCAGATTTTTAAATTCGAATTAGATAACACGCAAATAAGTAAATTGGAGAAAAGGGAAAAACCAGAGATCTCTATCGCGATTATGCATTTCGTATCAAACTGGGCTGAATTTCACTTTACCAACAAGACATTTCTCTTCTGCCATGTTGAGCTAAAGTTCTTGACATGACAAGAAGCGAAATTCGAAAAACTTGGTGATCCGCATTTTTTTACTGCAGCTCATTACATGAGCTGGTTTGGATGAAATAAATTCGAGGATTTTTCACTTCATAAAGGAAAATTTTGCAGCAGCCGAATTAGCGCTTGCGGAGAATATCAACATGGTTGCTCAAAAAACGCAGATAAACACTGTCGATCAGATTGCTGAATAATTTCAATGAGCACTAGCTTTTTGCTCGCTGTTCACTTTCTTGATATACTTGATCACACCATCGTTCACATTTTGTTTCATCCACTCACAGTCTCTCTGTAGAGGCTCAGAATCGGGTCGTCGTTTCTTACCACACAATAGCTTCAGCAGCTCATCGAAACATTTTTGATTTTTCAAAGCAAAATTGTTGGAGATCTTTTGTAGATTTTACTTATCGTTGAATAGATAATTTGTTCTACTCGTCTGCACGTCTGAGAGGCCGAAACCGAAGGAATAAATTCTAACGGTCTCGAGAAACCTCCAGGATGCGTGCGTTCACAACAGAAACTTCAAACCAAAAGACAAAGAAATACTTCCAGACAGGTGACGCTACACTGTTAACTCACAAAAACCTCCACGATTCGAAATGGAGAGCAAATAGTTCCGTTAAATTAATTTGATTTACAATTGTATGAACTTGAAACTTAAAGGAAAAGACATAAAAAGTTAATGCAATTAATAATTAAGTTGATTACTAGGAAAATAATTTAGAAAAATTAAGATATTTAATAAAACTGTAAAAAATTACCGTTGAAATTTTAAAATTTTCCAAAGATGCCACAAGATACGAGTGAATCTTTGGTGGCGAAGATTTAACTATTTAAAAATACTGATAAAGCCGAAAAATGACGTAGTTGCATTTTTTGCAATCTAACACCTTTCTTTAGAGAATTTCTAAAATAAATATATTTCAGAGGTTAAGAAAACTATTTCAAATCTGAAGTATATTTAAAGCATGACTCATGCAATTTTAGAATTCTTTCTAATTATTATTATGTATTCTTCCTAAATATAGAATAAATGATTCTTATTTATTCTATATCCATACATTATCAGCATTCTAAAACTTCTGAAAGACCTTCATATGTTGGTTTTTCAATGCTTTAATTCGAAATACCTTTTTCTTTTTCGGATGGAAATACATAGGATATTACCTGAAATACTAATATTTGCATCTCTTTTGAATATACTTAAATAAAGATTTTTATTTAAAATTTGGTCATAATCCTTTCCTTTATCTACGGAAGTAATTACTTTTGAAAATTGAAAATATCACTTTACTTAAGCGCAAAATAGTATGTGGTATTTCGTGTCGAAGGTGTTCATTATTTTAGATAATTTCTTGTGATAGACTGCAAAATTTTATGTTTTTTATTGTAGATATACGGGTGTTCATTTTGTTTCTACATCATTTTATATAAATCCATATAATCAAAACATTTATCTGAAAACCTATTGAAGAAAGCATTCTATAAACATATGTGAGCAATGGAAAATAATAAATTGTTCAAATACTAAAGAAACAACGATTTCAAAATACTTAACACTTTCAAGCTGCATTGCAGTGAACTTTGATATTCAACAAGAAAAACACGAGAAATGCCGAGTTGAATGATTTGTCTGAAAGAACTTTTTCCAGTCAAAAACCACCATTTCTGCTACCATAACAGAACATTAACCACTCCAAAAATAACGCGGAAAAAAAACTGTTCGAAATATAAGACTTGGAACCACCAAAACTAGAGAAAAATGTAGAACTCGTAAAAAATAAATAAAAGAAGCTAAACAAAAATAAAAACTCCGAAATTACTGCATGAAAGACATTATGGAATTTGCTGCAGTCATTACGCTCTCGTAGAACAGAATTCACAATGGTCGTCACAATCACAATTTTATTCTTTTCTTCCATGCAACTGTTTTTGTGCATTGTAAGCGGACAAAAACAATTTTAAACAGCTGCGTTTCATAACATGCGAACAAACACAGCCTTTTGCTATTCTTTGCGCCTCTCTATTTTTCATTTTGACTCGAAAAAGATATAATACACACACGCAGAAAAAAAGAGCAGCTTCCGAAAAAACAATAAAAGTTTTATTTATTGCAAAGTTCAAAAATAGTCTTTTTTATATATTGGAGAACTTGGAGAGAACACATAAATCAGCAGAATGAACTCAGTGTTATTCTTTTACGCTGAGATATACTGGCTTTGTTTTCATCCCTTTTATTACTGTTTTCTTTAAAAAGGTTAAAATAAAGAAAATGAAGCATATCTACTGCAGAAAACTTCTGCACAAATCTTTATGTAGGCTCCAGATATTGCAATACGTGGAGAGCTTCGTAAATGGTTTCTGAAAGATTTGTAAAGAGTTTTATGAATTATTTCCAAAGACGATATCGCATTTCTGAACGGGGAATGTAAACAATGTAATACGTACCTATTTTTTGGTTGTGAGACTCAAAAACAAAAGATGATTGTTTTGTAAGAGTAATAAAGTGGATCGTCAGTGATACTGAAGATCAGGCTTTGCCATGCTTTTGAGATTGTTTGTTTGGAAATATTTTTTCGATAATAGGTAACATGTTTAATGATGCAATTCGAATGTTACTGAGTAGACTATGAAAAAACGAGAAAAACGAAGTTGGAGATCATTCTTCTATTCAGTAAAACAATTTTTAAATTACAAATAGTTCTTTTATCGATGAATCTTTATGGATTAGATTTGCGCTAAGAATAATGCATTGTGTATATATCCTTAATATATATATATATATATATATATATATATATATATATATATATATACATAGTTATTTATTTTATAAACCATTAAAACTCAAATAACATTTTCATCATATACACCTATTAAACCATCATTTAAAATTAAATATAAAAAACAATATAACCTAATATTATTCACACAATGAAATACAAAAAGATAATAAGATTAAAAACTATTAATATGTAAAAGATATGGAATTCCAGCAACCAAATGCCAATCGACCTTAGGAATCGATTATGTCACATTATTTCGAAATTTATAGGCGCCAACCTGCTGTGCGGGCCTATTGTTGGAAAAAGACAACAAATAGAGGAGTAAATCTCCAAAATATATAAAGATAAGAACGAGAAAATTAACTAAATGCTTACTGTTTCAAAGTCATAGCAATAAATGCCAAAAGCTAAATACGAAATACAGTTCCGCATTTATAGTGAAAATATAACTAAAATATGTTATATATACTATATTATATCATCATTAATAATTTAAACTATGGATTTATATTTTTTGAAAAACGTTATATTAACCTATTTTATTTTTATAATATCGTTTAAGAAATGATGTAATTCTTCATATATATATATAATTTGCCTGTCATTTTATTACAGATGTACTGGAGTTATATTGCTTATTCCACTGAATTCAGCAATATTCATTAAAATATATTAATTTAACATATTTTACAGAAAACCAAAGCAATTTAAATTGACAGTCTGCGATATTGGTGATTTCTTTCTATTTCAAAATTTAATGGAAATCTTTTCGGTGTCAATTCTTTAATTTTTTTCTACCCTCGGATGTAGAAAACAGTTATGATAAACGTTTAAAATGAATGGAAATTGAATTCCGTTTCCATACATCCTTTCGTGTTCAAGTAATATTCTAAATTAAAACCCCGTCGTCTTTTTCATTAAATTCATATTCTGTTCAATTAAAATTCCATTTGTTCTCCTCTTACGCGGAGAACAGAAGAATAATTAAATCGATAACCCGCTTTCACATTTCCTGAATCACGTTGAAATAAATGGAATACCCCGTTGAAAATTGATTAAATAATATTGCCGAAGCCTTCGATTTTTATAACACCTTGCGATCGTAAAAAAAGGGGAAAGTATATTAAATCTGAAAGAATTTTTTAATTAAAGAATGTGTCGACTCATCCATTTCTAGTAGCCTGTACCGGAGAAAAATTAAACTTGGTTTTATTTTTTCGTTCGTGAAAAAATAATTTCACACCTTGTGTGAGAAAAGGTGAGAAATTTCATTTTCCGGTTAAGATTCTGTGAATTTTTATTTTTCTATGAAGAGAAGGATATTAATCCTTCACTCTTAAATTCTTTTTATTTTTATTGTAAGTATCGTGATTATTTTATAGGACCCGTGAGTACTGGGTTGGCTTTTTATAGGTGGTTTGAAGAATTTATTAAAGAAAGCATATATATATATATTTCAAAAAGTAATTCGAAACTAACGTCCTGCTAAGTAGGATTAATTCCTCTGTTATAATACTATCGGCTTACTAATTCGCCATGACACTTAGTTACGAAACTGCAGTTAAATTATGTGACTGTTGCGACATTCTTCAATCAAATAATTTTAATATTCTTATTGATTTAATTACATTTTTGTGATTATTATTTTAGTTAAAACCCTTTTCGTGTTATTTTCGTGAATTAACTTTCGTAGATGATTTTGATAAAATGTTTAAAAGAAATGGATCGGAATAACGAAGATTTCGTTCTGTTATCAAATTTAGAAGATTGTATTTAATGTCATTAATTATTATGCGTCCTTTAATTCATCTATTAGTTATTATATAGCAATTAAATCAGCTTCTATTCAGAAATAATTGTATTTAAAAAAAACTGGTTTCGCCTTTCTTATTCTGTTCAAGGAATAATTATTCAAGAGTAATTCAAGAGTAATTATTAGTTTACTCAACAGAAAATAAATCAAGACTAAGCTCCATTACATTTTTGAAGTAATTTTATTTAGGGGGAATCTACCATTCTATATACAATATGATTACAAGAAAATCATAAAAATACTGGTTTCTTTAAATGTCGTTTTGAATTCCGGAATAAGAAACCGTTTACCCACATTTTAAAAGAAAGAACTAATAAATAAATTTGGAACAAAATATTAAAGAATGAGTTTGAAAAGTTTTTATTTAACAACGCCCTGGTTCTGAATTTTTAATGTAGTTATTTTTTAATTTATTTCTGAATGTCATGTAGTATTGTAGCATAAATCTCTTAAGTATGCTTAGTGATGAAAATCAGAAATGTTGTCAATTTTGCGAATTGCAAAGTGAATTAATTAATATGAATTGTCTATAAAACCGTCATTACCAACTCAAACTGCTATTAAAACAGTTCTTACGATCTAAAATATTGGATACTGCATTGATAGCAACTAAGTCGAGGATATTGCAAAAAGACTTGTTGGGGCCATCCTCGGAAAATGGATATAGTTGAATAATTTCTTGCCATCTGAGCAAGTACATCAACGCCGTATTTAGTCGAATTATGAAATTCAATAATCTCAGATGTCTTCTTTTCCTTTTCATTTAACTTCGAGTGTAGGATGTAGAGTGTTAAGTAATAGAACAGTTTTGTTTTTCTTTCCTTGGTATTCCGTCAGAGTAATATTATCATGCTTGAGAACTTTGCTTGAATCAAGTTCTCGGGTTTTGAGGCTGAATGAAACTGATACTTCTTTCCTTATACGTTTCACATTTCGAGTGAAGCTAAGTCCTTTACTTCGTAATGTTTCGGTATAATTTTAACAATTTAAAATAAATGGCAGTTTTTGTGTTATTTCCAGTATTATGAGATGGCTTTTCCAGATGCAGATGGTTTTTCATTGGGTCAACTTTCATCTCTTCCTAAATACGGACAGCTATTCAACAAATAATTTTACCGAACATTAGCTGCTAGTCAAAATTTAATACCGAATTTTTCAAGTTTCTGTCACATATATTGTGTAAATGGGCAACGTGCCTTACTTGGGAACCTCATCTACAGTTATGTTTTCTTTCTTCTGCTTTATAGCAAAGTAAACAATTTTCAATAAATGTGTTCCAAATCTGAAATACTAGAGCAAGATTATCTGCTCGAAGTCTTTCGGATCCTGTTGACTACAGATCAAACCGCAAGTATTTCATCATTTCTTTGCGTCTATCGTAAGGCATTGTTTTGTGAAAAGACTTTAGGCCCCAAGTCGTGCAACACAATTTCTCTATTGAAATACCTTTAGAAATGAAAGCTCTGAGGACGTGCAGTCATGAAATAAAAGAGCCTAATTTATTTAAAGGTAAACTCCAATGCGGATCTTGTAAGAGTCGATGAGATTTTTCTGTGCACTGTTGTATGAAATGCAGAATCTTTTCGTTTATGAAGATTCACCACTCTCTAGTAAAATTCCCAAGAGTTACACATGTAATGGCAAATGAGCTTGTTACAGGCACTTTTCTCCATATTCCTAAACAAACAGTGTCAAAGGGAACTGTGTAGTTTACTGTGTTCCATCTTTTGCTACTTCTTCATTCCGCTCATTTTGAGAGAAAGATGTTAATTCTTGACTTTTTCTTAAGTTTTTTTTCTCTTTGACCCTTTTTACTTTTTTATTTCTTTCGCAGGAAGTACTTGCCTGTCGGTAATCGATGCTTATTGATGAATTTTCTTCATTTTCAAATTCAGGGGAGCAAACGTTTTGCGAAATTTCTGTAAAACATTTGTTCGATAAAGTTGGTAAGCTTTCATCGCCAGAAAAATATAAATCTTGAGGTAAATCAGATTTGTCATTTCAATAAAGCAGATGCTTCCAGCAAAACAAAATTTTTGAGAATTGCAATTCCGGTCCCGAGGTCGAGACCTTACCACTAGGCCACCGCGGCCTCCATAAAAAAATAGAGTAGAGAAAACTAGAATGTGAGCATGAGGTAATCCACGCTTTTGCCACTCAACTGAATACATCCAACAACGTGTGGGACCAAATACATGCAACTTCGTAATAAGGCTGATTAAAGACTTTAATTTTTGTTTAAACACACGTGCTGTAATGTCATGACGATGTATTGCATTTTGTCCTGGTAATAGTAATGATGTAATTTCCTGCCATTTTGGATTACATGTAAAAGTAATAAAAAGACACGGTCGTCCATATTCACGCACGAAAGTCATAGCATCCTGTATGTACTCTTGCATGTGACGTGGACTACCTACATACGATGGTGGTAAGATAACAGAGTTACCAATTTCGGCAGTGTCAGCGTTTTTCGCAATAGCATCTCGCAGGTGAATATATTCTTCCGCACGCAGCTTCTGTTGATTATATCGCAAGTATCGTAGTCGTTCACTCTCTATCTTCACATACATGTCGACCATAAATTGTTGGCTTAGCTCACGACATCGTAAAATGATATTGTCTCGGCCGCTTCTAATCATCAAACGATATGAATAAAAATCCTTCGAGCTAACGTTCTTATTTGTTTCGGCTCATGTAATAATATATCATTGAATTAATTGAAGATTCTACAATAATAATTAATTATGTTTTTAATAATGAATGAATTACCTGTTACGGGATCTCGTTGTTTAATGTTTACGCAATATCCGTCTTGTCCCTTCCAGAAAATTAGTGGATATTGGAGAGCGTCATAAGAACGGTGGGTATCACTAATGAATTGAAGATTATTATTTCTTCTTCGAATCACGATTTGTCGCGTAGCTGTACGGTCACCAACCATGATTCCAGCAACGTCGTCAACAACAGGTGCGTTGAATCTACGTACATGCTCTCCAGCTGGTGTTCTATCAGGATTGATGACAATAGCATGATTGTCACTTTGTAGTTTGTGCATGTGTGATTTGAATAATTTCAACAATTCATTATGCTCATTTAACAGAGCGTCCAGGTCGGTGACGATACGCCTGGCAAAAGGTGAATTGAGATTGTGGTAATCGCAACGTGCATCCACGCGATTGGCGAGTGCAAGTTCGGAGTCTTCGCCACCCATAAAGTAAATTTGTAAAAATTTATGAGATTCGTTTGGCATTGGCAGCAATGAGCCCACTTTGTGATAAATTTGGCCTTTGATTTTGAACGTGGAATTAAATTGTTGACCGTTTGCAGCAATATTGTTAACTATTTCTGTTGCTCCAAACGACGTCATTTGAAAACATGAATTGAATGTGCGAATTGACTTTAGGAAAAGGCTAGAATCTGGATCTGTACCGATAAGTAAACCGTGTAATGGTTCAGGTGGTGTTTCAATTTCGGTTAGTTGTACTTTTCCTGATGAGCAACACATCCCAACTGGCTCATTTTTAAATTTAAGTGCATGACAATGCGGGCATTCCTTGTCCAAAGAACCAATAACCACTTTGGAATGAGCGTAATATTCAACATCAGGCTCATATTGGAATGCTAGTCGAAGAAATGAATCTGATGTAAATGCTCGAAGAAGTTGTTGGCGTTGTTGGTCAATGCCTCTACGTCTGTTTACTATGAATCTGCGCGTTTCTCTTCGTTCTAATTGTCTTTGTTGATTTCGTTCATCTCGCGCCTCTTGCGATAGTGATTCACGTAACTGCGCCATGCTTGCACGCACATCTGTATTATTTTGTTGGATTTGTTCGCCAGACCTTCGTGCGCGTATATCTCGCATGACTGTTGAATTGGTTGTTCTACGACTCAAATTGGCCCCTTTACGTCTTTTTGGCATTGCTGACTGTAATATAAATAAATGAAGTTAAAATACTTACACAGATAGCAAGATTTTTTTATATTTGATAAGCTTTATCAACTGTTAATAAATAATTATTCAACATCATAGGATGTAATGAATATTTAATAATAGTTAATAAATTATTTATTAAATACGATTTATTTATTGTTACATTAACTATTAATAAATATTTATTGAATGTAAAAAAATATTTATTAAAGTTATCTTCAAAGAAATTAAAATATTAATAGTTAATAAATCCTTCCATCAGTGTATTGGTAAAAAACAGTGACTTAATATATGTATGATATTTATTATTATTATTATTATTATTATTACTATTATTATATTGTATTCATTTGTTTATTATTTGACTTACCTTTCACAATAATGAAAAAGGTATATTTAAAACTATTTTCAAAAAGCGTTAAGTACAATATATACAGGTACGCAACACGTGTTTATTTATATGAATTTAACGTAATAGATGCACAGAAAAAATAAAATAATACGTATAAGTCACTGCTACGAAACTGTATATTGAGTAAGACAGGAGACCGCCTTCCTTCTCATCCCTACTCCGTGATGTTTGCTGGATGAGAGGTGACCCAGGTAGACATCTAGCGGGGATAACTGATCGATTGATCGTTGATTCGACCGGTGATAAATTCAGGGTTATATGTATTTACTAATTCTGTATCATAAAAAAATAAAAAAAAAATTTATCTAAAATTGAAAAAAAAAAAAAATTAGGGGTGGATTACCCTTAACATTTAGGGGGATGAAAAATAGATGTTGTCCGATTCTCAGACCTACCCAATATGCACACAAAATTTCATGAGAATCGGGAAAGCCGTTTCGGAGGAGTTTAACCACAAACACCGCGACACGAGAATTTTATATATTAGATTACATTTACATGTTAGAAAATATTTATATCTGCTATGATTACTCGTTTGCTACGCGATCGCAGAAAACTTTGAAATTACCTGCTTATGATAGCTTGATACTAAAACGATTATTTATACTTAGTAAGTTAAATAAGCTGTCATAAATATCATTACGGAATTCTCTCATTATTTTTGTTAAATTTTCGCGGGTTTTAATTCGTTGTGTGTTTATGAGAAAACATTTGAAAAGAAAAAAAAAAAAACAGAAAACTTGTCTTTTTTCCCTTCTTAACGTTTATCTCTTGTTTATTCGAGTTTTGAGCGAGAGATAAATGAAAGCAATTAATAATTAATTTCATAATTAATAAATTGTGAGCCATCATTTTATTAGGATTATTGCTGTATCCATAAACAACAAAATGACTTTGGAAGGAAGAAAGATTCCTTTGTGGAAGTCTACTTACTGTCCTACCGCCAGGAGAAAAACCCTGAAGAGGGTTGCCTCGGCGAGAAATTCGTTTTCGACCGAAGAACAAAGCGAAATAAGACTTCCGCCGGTTCTATCTGCGCCGAACGAACCTTTCCTTCACCCCCACAAAGTAGTGGAATATTCCGTTTCCATAACGACCACCAATGGCCTGTCTGGTGTCTGGGGTTTTTCTCAAGGCGGAAAGACAGTAAATCACATGCACTTTTATCTGAGATTGATAGCAGCGCCCTCTCATGTGAGTTTCCAGAATTTACGATTTTATCCATAGAACATTGACAGATAGCGAGAAAGGGTCAATTCCAAAAGTATTTAAGCTTCATCAGTTTGGAATAAAACTGTTCTATATAAGCTAATTACATAATTAGAAGCTTTGAAATTTACATTACTCGGTGTCCGATGAACTTCACAAGAATTTCACTAAAGACATCGCGCTTCAGAAATTTAAGAAATAAATGTTAATACTTCAGAAAAGATATTTGTAAGCAAACGGAAACTGCAAATGATACATTATGTGCTACAAGAAACACATTGATGAAATTACAGATTTGTTATGATTTAAAATCATTATTTTATCTTTCTCTTCCTCGTGATGTTTAGATGTTTTATAGATTTCTTCATAAAATGCTATTTTTATTCTATTCTAAATTAATTTTAATACCTAATAATAAATAATCATATCTAATTTTCATACGTCTTCAGGCATCGCCCTTCTTCATTCGGTTTGTAACGTAGTATTGGCGGTGATCGAATACCGCTGTATTTTCAACGCAGGAATTCTATAGCTAAGTTGTCGGAATATGCGGGTTGTCATTTATACTAAATAAGAGAGGATCTACACTTTTGGAATTGACATTTCTTCTCTATTTTTCACGCTTTTTGAGATAAAATTGATAATTCCTAAAATTTATCTCCATTATGGTCGCTTGAATCAGTCTTAGTTAATATTTTTTCATGTCGGCATTAGGGATGGGGAAAACCTATCGGTTTTAACCGAAAACCGAATTTTTTAAATTCGGTTAGCCGATTTTTTTGGTTATTTTACTGTCCCGGCTATATCCGGTTATTTTTAAAAAAATCCTATAACTTGGTAAGAAACCGGATAGGAAGATAGGCTCGATTTTAAGTTCGTTTAGACTAAAATTTACCAAGATATGAAGCTTTGAATTTCATCATCTTAGGCCAATCAACGACAACCGATTCCTCGAGGCGTCGGTTGTCGTTGCTTGGCTAGGATTGGTGAAAGAGTCTTTATGAACAGATAAATATTGGCCAATGGATTGATTTCCTGTAAAAAAAAATATTGATAAAAAATTTGTCAACAAAATGCGTTTGTTATTTTTATAAAAGAAACAACGAAAACCGGTTATTTTCAGCGGTTATAACCGCCGGATTAAACCGGAGGTGACACAAACCTTAATATCCGAGAACAGGTTATTTTCAGCGGTTATAACCGCCAAATTAAACCGGAGGTGACAAAAACCTGAATAACCGAGAACAGGTTATTTTCAGCGGTTATAACCGCCAGATTAAACCGGAG
>BGPR01004609.1:0-12998 GCA_013235015.1 Araneus ventricosus | reverse complement strand
TCAGCGGTTATAACCGCCAGATTAAACCGGAGGTGACAAAAACCTGAGTAACCGAGAACAGGTTATTTTCAGTTGTTATAACGGCCAGATTAAACCGGAGCTGACAAAAACCTGAATAACTGAGAACACGTTAGTATAGCAATAACCGCCATCCTTAGACCACATATAAAAGTAAATATTAGTTCTAGTTCTACTACTCTAGATTTATACTTTCTAATATAATTTTATTGCGTAAAGATATAGCTCTACACCAAGATGCATATAAAATGCTTATCAGAAGAAAGTATAAATCTACAGTTAAGCCAATCTCATCTGTGTTCTCTAATGCATATTGACTGTGGGAATGGCCAGATACACTTTTTGCGCCCTTAAGACCAATCAACACGGATTGGTGAAAACTGGGATTCATCTAAAAGGCTTCCATCTACCAAAAATAAAACACATAATTTAAAAATGAAATTGAATTGCGCATCATGTCCAATGGGCTAAAAATGCCCGCCGATGTAAATATATCTTACTGATGCTGTTGCGTTGAGCACGCAAAAAGTTGTATCGTTATCGTTTTTCGTTTAAATCTTCTGTTTCTTTTTATACTTTTTACCTTTTAATTTATATTTCTATTATTTGTTTCTGTATTATATTAGAAATAGCTGCATATGCGCCATTCTATATAATACTAAGAATTTTTAATTAAGTTTTAATTAATTTTGACTAATTAACTTATAGTTAATATCTTTGTTAAATTTTGCTAATTATAACTGTTATATCTTACTTGGCTATTTTCTGCTAAGGAAATACTAGCGTATATTCATCCATGATTGCTCTCAATTTAATAAGTAAGTTCTCTATTGTACATTAACTTTTGAAAACATGAATTAATTGCCAACAAAATAATTAGTTGTATAAAACTCGAAACTAACTCTTCTTTTTCACCAGTAAACCTTAAATGATTTGCAAAGTCGATATAATTTGAAGCAATTTGAATAACGTTGGAAAATCAAATAAATGAAATCAAATCTCTAAACAACTTCAACATATAATAAATTAAAGCCCAAATGGTTTCTATTCTTGTTTCAACACAATGCCTCGTCACAAAAAAGCATTTAAAACACTCTCTAATCAAACAGAATTGAATTCCACTGCAAAGCGTAATAAAACTCCTTTTTTGGCTTAAAACAATTCCTGCCATATTTGCTTTCATTTGACTGAACCCATTTTTAACGTTTGTCTCTGCAACCAATCCGTGTAATGCAGCATTGAGCGGGGAAATCGACAGCAACGATTACACTCCGTTATTTCTCCAAAGACTTTCTGTGAATTAAATTAGAACCCGTCGCGAGTAACGATTCCCAACGGTGTTGTTAATGATACCGTGATAATAATGGCCATAAAAGAGTCACAAAGCACTCTGTCGGGCTTTGAAAAAAGAAAGTCATTAAACAGGTGATACCCTTACTCCATCTCCCCGCTCCTATTCTTTTGTTCCCTTTTTTATTTCACTTTTTCATCCCTCTTTTCTCTCAGGACTCCACGGTTCCAGTTAAGTATTTCATCCTATTGATGTATTTTGCCTTCTGAGAAAGAGATTGCGAGTCATTATCATCAAGAGAGAAAGTGTTGGATAAAGCGATTGATACCCCCAAGGTGCGTTTCGAATGGGGATGGGGTATGAAAGGGGGAAATTTAAGAATATGTGTCTGGATGGAAATAACTTGGAAAGTGTTATGGAACATTAGGTAACAAGTTTCGGAGGGGAAGGTTGTAAAGAAGGTTGTCTTTGTTCAAATTTATCGTCTGCAGAAAAAGAAAGATTAAGCATTTCAATGGGAAATAACAAATGGATTTTGCTATGCAATTATTTTCCTGAATAATACAGATTGAAAATGTCGAACTGCTATTTGTGTTTTATTGATCAAAAAGAATGGCCGCACAATGAAGAACGATCAATATCTTACGACTTGAATCTTATATTCGTTGTCATTATACATGATTTTATTTTATTTATGTATAGATTGTATTTTTCCGTCTAGCTTAATAGTGAAAGTTTAATTCCTTCCAAATAATATATTTTCATTTTCCAAACGAGCTCATTTGAATAATCGTTGTGTCAGCCGAAAGATATCGAAATATAAGATCATGCGCTATTGCCTCACTAATCACGTGATGAGTAGATGTATCTCTCTGTTAAAACGGAGAGTCAATATTTTATCCGTATGATTTGGCTCTTAGATTTGTAATGGAATAGACGTAGGGTCCATAGAGGCTTAACGAGCTACGGGGTTCTTTCCCCTAATAGCACGCCTGTGATAGGCGATGGCTAACTCCTTTAAACTAATGTAAGTTTACTGTAAGCTTTACGTATTGTTAAAATCCTAATAATGTCTAAACCCTAAATCTCTCTTTTGTCTAATCAAATGTAAATAGTCATATGTAAATGCCAATCTCCCATATTATGTTTCTTTAAATAAATAATTTAGTTTTAAATACTGTTTCTGTTCCTTTATCGTTGGCGCATTTCCCCCTTGAGTGAACTAGGGATAAAGTACGTTCTTCCATGTGGACTGGTTTTGAGTGATATTCTTGAAATTTATTTTTCTCCAACCCAGACCCCACCTTTATATATCTAATTTCCATTAATATTTAAACATAACTGCACATTTATATTAATTTATGTACGGGTTATCTAAAATGTCGCTCTAAATGCTTTCATTGGCGGTGGTTTCTAAAGGAAACCACCTACATAAGATTTTTGTTCGAAAGCAAACTGTCACTTTATGGTTGTTTATTGAATGGAAATACGCTTTATGATATCTATTAAGGCAAACTAAATGCAACAATGTCTTCTTTTTTAATGAGTTTATAGAGAGGGAAAAAAGCATTTATTTTCAATCAATTTATCAAAAATTAGACTAGTTACCCAGTTTAAACTTATTAAATTTTTATCTCCATGCTCTTTTCTTTAGAAAACTCGGTAAATCAAAGAGTAAGAAAGGAATTCTGACGAGTATTACAAATTATTGAGGTGGTGTCGACGAGAACCTCCCGACTAGAACCCAAATTTCCGCATTTTCGTTGTTCTCCCCTTATAATATGATATGTTTGCTATGCAAGTACTAAGATCATCAATTTGGAAATTCATTTATCTGTTCACTGTGCAATGTCCGATTTGGAGAGCAGGTTGAAAAGAACGTAAAAATAATCACAGATGTCAGCGCTCTATCACTGACAATCTTCTGCATCCTATGTGTAGTTTTCGACAAAGGAACGAAGAAATACTGTTTGATCAAAGAAAGCCGTTTACAGTTGATAGCAGTTTACGGTATTGTCCTCCTACGTGAACAATGCTGGAAATGTCTAGCAATGTGTTAGGCACCCAGGTATTGGTCACTCCTGTATAGGTATTCTTCATTGCACAATGAGTTCAAAGGTGAACCGTTCCACAAGAACGTTATCACAAATTCTCGTTTCTTAACTAACAATGGATCACTAACACAAGTTTTCCACACATGTTGAGATGGGTTGATAAACACTAATTACAAACTTTTTTATTAAGATGCGCTTGTTTACCTGAAAGAGAGCAGGGAACTTATTCTTTCAGCGTCTTTCTCTAAATGTAACTGATTTTTATTCCTTTCTGTTCATGGCAATGGCACCTTCAAATTTTTGAATTTAGGACAGTTTATAATTTTAAAATATATATTTTGCAAAATAATCGGAATTTTTTTTTAATATGCCGTGCAGGTAACTTTAATACGTTCTGAGGGCTGCCGTTGGATGTGGAATCCATTGTATCCAATGAAAAAATGAATGTTTCGCAGTTTATAAATTGATAGAAAATGTGTTTCATAAAATTTCCCATTGCATTCAAGAATAAATCAATAAGTAATTTATGTTTTATACGCCTATTATTGTTAATTATAGAATATTCTGGAAATAATCTAATTATCATAAAAAGTATGTAGTTGTATATAAAAAATTATTTTCATAAAATTTTCAATTTTAGTTTATTTTAAAGATAATAAAATCAATAATTATGATTCCATGTGTTATTTTTCTGTCAAATTAGCATTTGAAAAATTAAGCATTTTCATGTACTACAAGGGCGATGGTTTTGGCATAAAGCCATCATCCCAGCACGACACTTAGGTATAAGAATTTTCTTTAAGTATATTTCATGTTTCTGAGTCTCAGAGACCACATTTTTGAAATAATTTCGAAAAATAATTTTAAAAATGTCAATGTGGCCCTGAAAGGATTGAATTATAAGTAAATGGTTTTCATATGAAGTGTACTGAAGCGGCAAAAGCACAAATGCTTAACCTTCGTGCGGACATTCATAGTATTACACGGTGTTATAACTAAAGTTGGCCGCCTCAGAAGACTCTAGAGCCAGTTGTATGGCTCCAAACGAAGCAAAATTTCACTTGTCTGTAGTACAAGTGATGCGCTCTACAGAAAACGGAAAAAGATGTTAACATTCCTTCAATAGATAGCACTGCTCCCTTGTCTAAGGCGACATTTCCAAATTTCTTTTTATTACTGACTCAAAATAAAAGAGTTCATTTGAGTTATTTTTAATTTAGAAACGCTGCCGAAATTCAGTTCTGGAAGTTTTTTTTTGTTTCTTTAAAATTAACGTTTTTAGGCACATTTTTGTTTTTATTTTTACACAGAGCATCACTTATACTACATTCTAGTAAAGTTTTGTTTTGTTTCAAACCATAGAACCGGCTTTATAGCTTCCTAAAATAGGTGAATTTTAATTTTACCTACCCTGTAAATATATAGCTAACACTGTAGGTCTAAAATAATAGAATTTAATTCCAGCCATGGACTGATTGCTCTGTTTTCTTAGTACCTTGCAAACAGTTTCACTCCCCCGATTGTGTTCAGTCACCTCATATGCGAAGGATAGATTGATTGTTAATGAGAAAGCAAAAATGTAATAATCTATAGGATCGTCTACAGAGACTTACAAAATTTTATCTCTATTTTCTTGAGAAGGGGAGAACGCTCTATCGCCAAAATCTTTGCTTCGGGAGAATGGTTGAGATTTGATCCTGCCTGTAATCTAAAGGTAGAGAATAAAAATTTTACAATAGACATTCTCCTCTCACTGCATTTCAGCTTGTCTTAGAAAACTGTGCAGGAATTAAATTCCTTATCGCATTTCAGTCTTCTCCCTAACCCACAATTGAACTCTTACTGTCAATTGAAGGTGTGATGGCATCATTTTTTCGACACTTGTACGCAGTTACGATTCGGGAACCAACTACAGTTTCATGAATTTCAGATTCCTTATCAAAAATTATATTATATTATATTATATTATATTATATTATATTATATTATATTATATTATATTATATTATATTATATTAATATGTGTGTAATCTGTCATGCAAAATCGAGCCAATTAAATTCCCTGTACAACAGACTACGTTGTTGTTGTTACTAATCAGCTGGAGATTATCGGTCGTGCCGTAAGGTAACTCAATTTTCTGATTATTCCTGTGCCACAAGGTGGAAATTTGTTTATGACGTCATTTTCTGTATACGTCATGATGTTGTCGTATATAAAATGCCTGTGTTTTCTTTGTGTATGATTCGATTCGATCATGCTTCTCTTTCATTCAATCATGCAATCACTTATATCGATCGTATGAAGCAGTGTGTGTATATAATAATTTAGTAGTTTTCTTTTAATGTTTATCAAGACGATAAACTCAATAGTAATAAATGCATCTTATTAGAAGAAAAATGGACTATCTCGTTTTTATGCGTACTTTGTTGTCTCTCTGTTTTCCAACATAATCTCCAATCGAGTCTGACAGAGTCAGACCAGATGAAGGAATCCGTCGACTTTGATGAAATTAATGACCGAAAGGGGAGAAGAATAAATTTCCTCCCAGTCAAGTCCTAGGCAGTCCAAAACGTGTTCAGGTGATGCTTGGTGTTGTGGCATTTAGGGCAGAGAGGGTAGATCTCGTTGCCCTCAGAATATGAAAGGCATTTCACTTGGCCGCTGGCAGGTCGTGAAAGACAACAGACTACGTAAAATGCATTAATAAGTTTTGAAAAATATAGCAGTAGAATATGTTTTATAAATCCAATTCTTCATTTTGGAGTTCTTCCCTACTGCTTAACTATCCATCACTTATAAATGAAAGGCATTTATTCTGCAGTTTTATCTTATTTGTATAGATAACAATAATTAGCAATTTTAACAATTTTTGACATGTATATAACTTACGTTCTCAATACATGTTGTGATTTTTTACTCAGCACAGAAACTAGAAACCATTTTAGTTGTTATAATGAATTTAATTGTTTATTCTATTATTTTCTTATGTTGTCTTTACGTATTACCACGTGTCTACTCCATGCAATTTTTTTCGTGGAATCAATGAATATTCTCTACGCATACCCATCCATACTGAAAACCGGAGATCTCTATATCTGGAGGCAGGGGTTTGTCGTAGTGTAAAATGAAGTATTAAAGTCATATTACATTTGTGCCTGTTGTCTAAAATAAATGTTTATCTTATTTGTATCTTCTTGTATAGCAATTTCAACACTTTTTCGCGTTTTAATTGGTTTATAACTTACGTTCTCAATACATCTTGTGTTAACATCACATTACATATGAACCTATAGTCTAAAATAAATGTTTTTATTATATCTTTTTCAGGTATAGAATTTTATAATTGAGCATAGCATTGAAACATATCAAAACTAATATCATTTATGTCATATAATATTAATTTATTTTATAGAAGTTCCATATAAATATGAGTGTAATGAATTTCTTTGATTTTAATAGGTGATTTAGAGACCCTTGCCTTAAAGAATCAACAAATTAAAATTAATCATTACTCTCTTTGAAATGAAAATATTGAAACTAATTCAATATTTACTATTTATCATTACTAATTTATGTTGGGAGTTGCACTGTAACTTTTCGCTACCTTTTAATCCTCTTAATGTATATATGCCATGTATAATTGCGATAGTAATTGAATTTTAAGCAAATTAAGATGTTTAAAATGAGTTCATATGGGTTTGTCAGGCACTTTCAACTATAATATCTTTACAGATTATTATTACTAATTCATTTACTGCAGTTAAGAAATTCAGAATTTGCATCAGTGAAAACAATTAACGCTCAACAAATGCAGACTGCATAATCATTCAAACATAAAATGCAGCTCATTATATTCATAGGGAACGTTTTTAAAACAGGGAATTGCATATTTATCATAATACCTTATGCATACCTTATTGAACTTTGCATAAATGAAGGCATTTTAGATATTATGCTTTTGAAATTTCAATGATTTAAATAAATTTTAAGAAAGTTTTATTTGCATTATCAGCCCAACTCTACTAATAATGAAGGAGAATGTGTGTGAGTGTATGTGTGTTGGCGCTCTACAGGCAAGACCATTGATCTAGAGCTACGAAATTTAGCACAACCATACTTTGCATGTAGCATATAAGAAATCTTTTTTGAAATTTTAATTAATTAAAAATTAAGCGAAATTTTGTCGTTTTTCCTTAATAACTTTCGAAAATATCACAGCATAAAAATCAATTTTACACCATCTGAAAGCGAAACAAATTGCATTTTCAATGATAACAATTAAGTTGACGCACAATTTTTTCCTCTAATTTAAAAAAAAATTAATATTTTTACTTTCTCGTATACAAAGAGAAAGTATTGCAATCGTCAAAAAATTCGAACTCGAGATTTTGACAAATTTCCACGTTTTAAACCTCCCTGAGTCCGAAAAACACAATTTCGGAATCATGTCTGTCTGTGAACACGATAACTCGAAAACTATTAGAGCTACGGGGATGAAATATGGTATGTTGTCTTTAAACATAATTTGTAGGTTTCTATCAAATTTTGGATAAGATCCGTCAACGGAAAGTCAGTCTATCTGTATGTCCTCGGTCATGTAAACGCTATAACTCAAAAACTTGAATAGCTAGATGGATAAAATTTGGTACACAGTTTTATCGTCATGAATGTAGGTCCGTATAAAATTTTGGGCCAAATCCGTCGAAAAGGGGCGTTCAAATTGCATATTCAGTTTCTTTTAATCCGATTCTTATGCGCAAAGTACTGGTAGCAATCTGTTATTATTGTAAATTTTATTTACAACAATAAATAATGTTTTCAAACATAAATTGTAACAATTTTTTTATTGTTGCAAATAAAATTCAAACCGATCTCATTATTTCAGCAAATCTTTTATTTACGCGCTTTTGCAATTGTTACGGTTGTGATAGTATAAATTGTTTTCTTGGGAATTCAATTCAAAAGCAGAATTTTCGCTTTAGTATTCATTGCATTGCCTATTTTATCGCACATGCTTCAAAGTAATATTTTTTTGAAACGTGGCAACAGATATTTGATTTCAGGTTTGTTTGTTTGTTTCACTTTCTCGTATACGAAGTATACAGAGAGAAAGTATTGTAATCGTCAAAAAAAATTCGAACTCGAGATTTTGACGAATCTCCACTTAGAAAGTATACGAGAAAGTTTAGTGAAACGACTCCCGCTGGGTTTGATATAATTTACACCAATACTTTTCTTTGTTTCAATGCATTTTCATTCAACCGTTTTCATTGCTTAAACAAATACTTATTTGAGTGTTTCTCTTTCACTGTTGAAAGCAAAGGTGATATCTTAATGTTTGAAGATAAGTTTCAACCAGCATATTTTTATCCAGCTGACATGCTAATGGACTTAAAATGTGCCCGGTCATTTTAATGTTAAAATTAAATGATATTTTGCAAGAGGAATAAGAGAGTGAAGTTGTTGCCTACAACGAGTAATTGTATGCTACATGACACAGACAGTTACTCGACTCCATTAGTGATGTCATACAGACAACGAACAGAATAGGTGCAAGGCTACTGAAAGAACTTGGGTTAAATGTTTATCAAAATTTAAAATTACTCTGTTAAAGGAACCATTAATATCAATTTATACAGAACAGAACGCCGTCTCTTACCCCCGTACCCGTGACCAGGCCGGTCACTGACGATCAATTTATACATATGAGATTCAGATGAAATTATATTCCCGGCGAGCAAGCTGGTCGCCGAAGGCGGCTTGTATTCTAATAAGATCAACAGCAATGAACTACCAATCAATGTGTTTTTTCCAGGAATCTTTGTCAAATTTATGAGTTGTATTAAGTGTGTTTGAAAATCTGGGTTCAGTCTTGTTTTTGTACAGAAGCAAAATTTGTTGCTAACAAGAAAAATTGAAAATAACCTATAGAATTTTAAAAGCTTGCATCTCTTCCAGGTGGAGTGCTACGGGGAAGCCGACCAAACAGGTCGCCGCAAGCGGGAAATCCCCAAGTTCCTTCCCCACTACACGAACGAGGCTTTCGAGGTGGAGGTCTCCGCTTTTCTCAGACTCAAACCCGATGTCGAGGGAGACATCATATTCGAAGAGAGTAAGTATATTTCTTATCTGTTTAACCCTCTGACTGCCAAAACGGCTAATACGGCCCGTCATGCAAACTCCCAGACAACGGCCCTGCGACCAAAAAGGCGTATGCTTATTTTCTTCCCCTTTTTCAAGAGGGTCGGTAAACGGTGGGAAGCAATCTTATCTTTTTAACAATGGTTCTTTCAACTCCCACTGCAACGCTTGATTGATGTCTAGTGTAAGTGTTCAAGGGCAGGTGCTCAATTTACTTTAAGCTCGCTGCTTACTTACTGTTAAAAATTATTGTTGTACTGCCTGTTAGTTATCACAAATTGTGAACGACCCCTGTATAGTCAACAAGGGTTTGAATGTTCGAAACATGACGATAAAAGATTCCCCCACGAGGCAAATGACCACTTGCTAATCAGATGGGGGAGGGAAATGTTTACCTTCTTTCATCTCTGACCTCGGCCGTTCTGGGTTTTAAAGAAACTAGATTTCGAAGAAATGTGGGTTTCAGAGGGTTAACCCCAAAGATATGGCTCATTCTAGTTCTAACCGCGGACACTGAATGCAAATTGAGATGAATTGCAACTTGCACTCTCGATAGCACAAGGGCAGCATATCTTATTCAATTGGACAGCTGGTCCTAATCGCCAAGAATCGCTTTGTCACTTATACTCTGAACCCAGAATAAACAATTCTAGCACACAATAGAAATCTGCGAGTTCACTTTACTACAAAAGCATATGCACACTACATAAAGCATCTAATATTTTGATACTTCTTGAGCAACTAATGAAGAAGTCAAGGTCTTTTAGCAAGGGACTCTAAATTTTTGATGCGCCTGAAAGTACATGAAATGTAAAATCTGTAAAGAATTTCACAGGATTTACGTTCTTTGGTTTAGCACATGATGGATTAAACCCTCGAGACACATCCTTTAAGCGGGGGGGGGTAATTAGCAAGATACAATGAACGTTTGAAGCATAAGGCTGTGGCAATGAAATGATAGGAGCTCTTCTCTTTTACAAATTAAAAGCATTATAAGAAACCAAAATAAAAGGATTTCTTAAAACATAATTCATCCCTACAATGGATTATAGAAGATATTAATGTTTTCTTTATGAATCCATAGAAGGTGGGTATGCCCGCCATATCTGTGACAACAGATGGAAAAGCAAGAAAAGTCAAATGATTTAACCACCAATTATTTGTTTCCAGAATAGCCAGGAAGACGCATTAACGGTTGTTCCTATTGAAAAATCAGGGCGGTCAACCCTTTTCTCATATATAGTCTTTATCCTGTCTCATCTATGATAACATTTTCTCCGATTCCTGTTAAATTCTTGTTGACAGATCTTTTGCAATTGAAGCTGCCGTATAAAAGCAGCTTGACTTGAGTGAAAATGTACGCCGTCGGCTTGACACCTGCGCCGATGTAGGTTTTTTCCTTTCATTCTTATTTCGTCATTCTTGTGATTAACCATTTCAGGAACAGTAAATAGCCCCTCCCCAACACCTCACAGATTAAATCACGATCATGCATAGTGCATGTATAGATGTGCTCCATCCCCTCTAGATGTCTGTGCCAAGATTTTTAAATATCTTGTATAATAAGCTTTGCAATATAAATGCATTAATAATCGCTTAATTCTCTTTTTTTTAAAAAGAGCGCATTTATAGAAAACAATTAAGTGGCTCATTCATTCATTCTGTTGAGACATTTTATCAGCATTGTGTAATTGTGTCTTTAAAAATATTCATTCTAGATGACTTCTTCGGTATTTATAATTATACTCGTTTTAGCCACTGCAAAGGCCATTTCTTCTTCAATGCAATTAGTGTTAAGGTATCCGACAGTGTTCGGAGACATTTTTTTGAAAAATAACTTATATATATATATTTTAATATTATTTTTCAACTGCTTATGTTTTAAAACTATGAAAATATTGTAAAATTAGGCTTTTAAAAAAATATTTTTTTAAAAAACTGAGAAATTTGAAGAAAAATGACTAAAATATTTGCCTAACGCTAACAGCTATAGACAAAATCATATTCTAAATATACATAAATCCTTGTAGGAGTACATTTTTATGACAGTTATCTGTGTTATGCTCTAAAATATTTCTTGTACTTCAAATTAGTTTTGAGATATAGTTGAACATATTTACTAAACTGGTAATTTTTCTTAAGAAATGCTTTTCGTTTATATTTAAGCACTTAAAAATAATACTTGATTTTAAAATCGGCCTTAGTTTTTAGGGGAAAACATCAAGCATATTACAGAAAACAATCTCAGAAAATTATATATCAATACCTGAATAACTTTTTGAGAAATCATTGTTACGATCGACAGTTTTCCTCAAAAAATATCATTTCTCAGAAAACCCATTTAAAGTTTTCATGCAACATAAAATAATGCTTATAGTTCGGTAATAAAAGAGCTGTAACTCCATTTGTAATTCACGTAGAATAAATAGTGAGACAGTTTTAGAAAGCTGGCTAAAGAGGCTACAAAATTAAGTCATAAAAGTGTTTTTGATAATTTCATCAAAATCGACGATTTTAAATCAGTCGGATACCTTAAGAAATACAATTATATGATTAAGAAAAATTGTCGTCAATGCTATATGTTTCGAAATGACCACCGAAAAAATTGTGGATCCTCTCCGATCGCAATTTTATAATAATAAATTTTGCCCTATCCTTCGTATCATAAACTCAAAAGTGCCCGTCAGTTGCACAAGAATTGCTCAGCATTGAGCATCATATGCAGCAGTCACCATTGTAAATGGTAAAATAAAAAATTAGGGCGAATTATTTTCATATTTTTGATAAATCACAGATAGCAACTGATTTCCAATATTTTTCAACCTCAGAATTTTCAGGTAGTTTTCAGAATTAAAAAACAGAGTATGAATAATATTCGTGTTGTCAATCATGCCATGAGGTTTCGTTATTTATATTAGTCAAATGCATCAAGCATCACCAAACAGAACAATTTATTAGCAACAGATTAATTGCGATAAATAAAACAATTGCAATAATTTTTAAAGTTAAGAATAATTGATAGAATTATGAAAGCGCAAATGATCGTTAAACTGTGAATCAATATTTTTTTATATCTGGATCTGCTTTAAGAACAAAGTTTCTTCTGTTTTCCATAGGCGTCTCTCAGAAGAATGTGACATACTTGTAAGATTTCCCAATCGGAAAGTCTTGTGACATATTAAATTTTCCATAGAGCAGTGGAGAATCCAGGGGGGGAGGGGTTCTGGCTGTAGCCCCCCCAGAGCTAAATTAATTTTCTTGATTTCATTTAAAATCACTACAACTGTTTGTTCTTAATTTCCATTTTAAGAAAATAAAAATAAAATCGTGATTGCTTTCTGGCTTGACAGGCTCGAACAATTTCCTACTTTTCTAGTCATTCCACTTGTACTTGCAGCGTTGACGAGGTCGGAAACTTTTTTGGCTAGTTATTTTATGGTATTTTGTATTAAATTATCGAAAGTATTGTATCATAACGAACACTACAAGAATC
>BGPR01004608.1:47313-108592 GCA_013235015.1 Araneus ventricosus | reverse complement strand
AACCCAACTCCCAACCCAACCGGGGGTACCAGAATAGACCCCTTTGGCATTTTGTTTTTCGACTTGAGCGTGAGCAACGCCACCTTGACATGCTCTTGGAAGAAAAATTACCTTTCTTTACAGCAATGTATTCATGATTTCAACATAAAAATGCAATCACTAACGGGTCTATTCTCGTACTCCGGTTGGGTTGGGAGACGTCACATTTTCCGCCCGTTAACGACAAGTGCGATTCTCGTACCCATTTTTCCAACCGGTTGGGATCTCGCTCATTTGGAAAAGGACTCCTATTTCTCGCCAGCTAAGCACCTGGCGTAAATGCTATTCGCTAGCGAAGTATTATTTCGATATCAGAACATCAAATTTTCGTTTAAAACGGAGGCTGCTAAGACGTTAATTGTGTTTTGAAAGGGTTTATCGGGATAAATGTAATCCATTTGACAAATCTGAAGAAGAATTTATCAATTACTTCAGAATTTTTAAAAAGTAGTTACATCTTTTATCGAATTCGAATAATTTAATCTAATAATTTAATACGACAATGTAAAGTAATTAAATCTTTAAAAGTAGTTAAATCTTTTAATACTCCATCAAGATAGCCAATAATGAGAGTTGATAATTGGCTAAGATCAATTACATTTAAAGATTTAATTACTTAATATTTTCTTATTAAATTAAATTAGGGTAAAATTTTAACATTTTTTTTAACATTGAGTGTGGAATAACTTTCCTCATTCCGTATATATCATTACAATTTTTTATTTGGGTTTTAATTCAAAGAAATTTGTCAAATATTTACAAAGCTATTGCAAAATCTGACAATAAAAGAATTTTTCTTGTTCCTTGCTAAAGATGTAATTTTTTTTAATGTTGTGAAAACTTGCTGAATTTAATAACTTTTTTTCATACTTTATTTTCTTATGTAATTGGAAAAATAAAAAAATAGTTTTTAATATTAATTTATAATATTTATTCATGTTAAAATAATTGGCAAGAAAAAAAGTTTATTACTTTTCCTCTCTCTAGAAAACTGGTAAAATTACATCAATGTATTAAAAAAAGACTGCAATTTATGTTCTATAAATGTATAATATTATTATAAATGTATATTTTGTAAAAGATAAATAGTGTAACCCCCCCCCCCATTAACAATGGACTTACGAAAGCAAGAAAGATGCATTATAATGCATCTTATAAGAGCAGAAGTTAAATCTTCCCACCTCTTACCCTTGGTGTCCTTTGAAAAGATGCGATCAACTTTCAAACTTAAAATTTGTGGATATTTTTCAAAATAATCCAACATAATTTCGAATTGGGAAGCAAATGTACGCTTCGCCATAGTTCCTTTGGCGATTCAAAACTCGAACTGAATCTGAAACCATAAACGCATGACGATCGCTTGATTTGCTGCGCGCGCAGCAGAAATACGTCACTTTCGAAACGACCGATGTACGAGAATCAGACCCCTTCTTTCGGTCGAGAAAAAGCCATTAACGTCTCGCGGTCGAAAGGCGAAACGCTCCCAACCCAACTGGGGTACGAGAATAGACCCGTTAGAATGAGTATGTTTAAACCTTTCTCTACGGCGGCGGCTGATTTGGTCTCCACGTGTACAAAATTGCATCCAAAAGCGTAGACATTGCACGTGAACTGTCTTTGGCATTTGGGTTTATGTCTTGAGCGTGAGCAACGCCACCTTGGCATGCTTTTGGAAAAAGGGAGACTTTTCTTTAAAGCAATGTATTTAAGATTACTACATAAAAATAATTATTATAATTAAAGTTCGAATGAAATAGGTTGGAAAGGGTTCACGTCATAAAGAAGACAGAGAAAAAAATCTTCTAAATTGCAATGAGGAATCCGAAGAAAAAAAGTACCAATAGGTAATTTCGTTCAACCCGTTGATGAGTTTTTATCACAGCATTAATTGCGAATAGTCTCAGAAATATTAAACAAACGGGAATCTGTCAGTGAAACAAAGAAAACAAGAAAAAATCAGGATTGCCACCACGAAAACATATTCAATCCAAATGATCACATACGCCCATGCAAAAAGGTTTACGTGCAAGCAATCAAAATGATTAAAAAATAATATATCAAATTGAGTAACTGCCTTGAAACAAGTCAGTTGAGAACATCTGGAACGTTCTTAAGAGTACTGACGAGGGAGAGGTCAGGGTCCCTCTCACTTAAAACTACAATAAAAATTCTAATATATTAACCATAAAACTAGAACTTAGATGTTGTTAAATAATATGAGAACACTCCAGATAATAATAATAAAACATCTCTCCACTTTTTCTTAAATTTTAAGAATAGGGGATTACATAGACGAGATGGGAACTGCGTATCTGTGACAATGTATTCATAAAATAATTATTACGATTAATAATAATTTATTTATTTTATTTATTTAAAGAAAAGCACAGTACAGAGAAAACTCCATTTACAGGGTGCTATAAACAACAAACGCACAAAGAACAAGAGCCACAATGAATAAATACAAAAAATGCGCTAGAAAACAAAAAGTTCAACACAGAGAATACGCAAAATTATAAAACTTTTGCAAACGTATATATAATTAAAAACGAAAACACATAATCACAAAAACATTAAAACACTCTATGATACTAAAAGTCGCATTTTTTAAAAAAATTAAAAGACCATTTCCAAAAGGAAAATTAATGAATTAATGAATACGTAGTCACACAGATACCCTTTTAATTAATTTCAAGAAGTGTTATCTATAAGTTTTGAGGGTAATCTCTACAGGACACTTTGATTTATTACAATTCATAAAAAATCATTGTTAGGAAACCGTACAAAATAGCAATGAATTTTTGATTTTGTAAATTGATACTTATTTCTCCACCTTACCTTAAATAGAATCGTAAAAACTTGAAAATATCCAATTCATTCTTATAAAATCAAACTATATTAATTGTTTTATTGAATGTTTCTTGTTAGATTGCAAAAATTGCAACTACATCATTTTTCGGTTTTATCAGTATTTTTAAATATTTAAATCTTAGCCACCAAAGTTTCTTTGATCTCATGTGGCATCTCTGACAACTTTTGAAATTCAAACGGTAATTTTTAGCAGTTTCATTAAATATCTAAATTTTTCTTAATTATTTACTTTGTATTCGACTTAAATATTAATTGTCTTAACTTTTGATGTCTTTTCCATTAATATTTCAACTTTATTAATTTATAATTCAAAATTTTTCTACGGGATTATTTACTAGCCATCTTGTTGCGGATGAATTTATATGTTATTAGGCTTTGGCGTCTTTTACTGGAAGCATTTTCCTTTGTCTGAATTAGATTGCCTTTTTACGCTGAAAGTAACCAACGCACGTCTGGAGGTTCTCGAGACCGTTGGGATTAAATTCCTTCGGTTCTCGGCCTCAGACGTGCAGAAGATTTTATTAGAAATGATCACGTAAGAGGAGATGAAGTAAAATAAAAAAAACTGTGATTTCAGTAATATTGTTAAAAAAGTGGTGTTGTGTGCGTTGTCCGAACGAATTTTCAAGACCAGCGTTTGATTTTCTCGTCTGTGTTGAATGATGACAGTTATGACCTAATATCCAATGCTCTGAGTTACCGCTGAAAGAAAATGTGTTGGCTTACGAAGTAAAAACTGCATTTAGATCACAGAAAGTGAATGACAAGGCGGTAAAATCCGCACTTTCATCAGCGATGTTATAAAAAGTGATCACTAAACTGTTGGTGATGTGTGGCAGTTTAATTCTTCATTTTTCAATTATGAGGGTAATCAAGGAGTGTCTTCTGTAATATTGGTGTGGCGGTGTAATCTGTTTCTTAAACTAAATGTTTCAAGAGTGTCTGATTCATCAAAAAGGCATTAACTTGACAACCACAAAAAAATAACGTAATGTGTGAGAGCTCTCATTCACTCCAATTTTTCATTTTCAGTATATTATGTAATTTTCCAAGTCTGCAATGTTCTTTCATATTAATGTGTAGCTACATTTATCATTTATGTGTATTTTTATATTGATTGTTATGTGCATTAAAATTATTATTAATTCATAATATGGCAGTAATACTTAATTTAATCATTTATTAATAAAAAATATTTAAAATTAACATCTTGATTCTGTTTCAATTTCTCTAATTTGATCTCACAATTTGCAATGTACTAAAGTGTTTTCAGATAATTTATTTAGCGGCCAAGTTTTTCAGGTCTGCAAAGGTAGGTGATTTATATGAGTGTAGCTAGAATTGCATATTATTGTGTTTTATATTTCAGCACCCAGTATTGATTTAATAATTTATATATATTAATCTAAATTTTAACATTGGGCACCTACCTTGCATTAACGTTTCATAATTAACAACCCACCATCCAATATTTCTGAAGTGAATTACAAAAACTTGTAAATATCCATCTAATTTTCCTAACATTCAAATATCGTAGGAACATTAACAATGTGAATGCAGACATCGATTCAACTAATAAGTTTCGAAAATAATTTATTTGAATCTGTTTATATGGCTTACTCATTCATTGATTTTTCTTAATTTACAAAATTAAAACTTAATTGTATTTTATCAAACAATGTTGGCGGAAAGTTGGAATTATTTAAAATTTTATTGTAACTAGTAATTTTAAAATGAACTAAATAGTTTAAAATTTGGACCCCAAATTCTGCAATCAAAAGTAAAATATCCGAATTTATTATTTCCAGAATATTTTGTTTATTTTTGGAGGTGTTGTAAAGCCTCTAAAGTAGATTGTTTATTATATTATATTATTGATATTATTTATTTTTGCTTCAGCTGAAAGATAGTAGTTTTTAAAATACAATATAAAAAATAAATTAACTGTTTTTTATGATGACTCACATGAATTTTATGTTTAAAAAAATATAAATTTTTCATTTTTAAAGAATGAAAGGAAATGGTGAATTGAAACATTTTGCATATTTACTTCAGACTATTATTCATTTCTGCTTCAGCTGAAAGTTATTAATTTTTCAAATGTAATATAAAAATACCTGCATATTAAGATGACTCACATGACTGTTATGTTAAAAAAATAGAAATTCATCCTTTAGAACGAGTGAACAAAAGCGAAGTTATTTCTTCTCGAAATGGTTTTAACAGAAGAAATAAAAAAATGAAAAAGTTTTGATATTGAATAGATGTGAAAGGATAGAATTTTTTTAAAACTACCAGAAGAAGAAACTTCATTTTTAATAACCGTCAATTGATTTTCAGTTCTTTTAGTTTCCTAAAGGGAAACATTTGATGAAAATGTCAGAACTACATTTGAAGTAAAGAGAAAAATATCAAAACGCCGTTCTTCACAGTGGTCAGAAAAATGGTCTGTCATTTTTCATTAATTTTCTCAAACTTATGAGAAGTCTACTAAATATCTTAGAAAATTATATGAAAGGAAACGTCTGTATGTAGGAAAAAATATCCTGATAAATATTACTTCAAGAGTACGTTTTTTACGCATGATAATACATCAATCCTGTAGAACAAACAACTTTAAACAATTTTCTAAGAAAAAGAATATATTATTTGTTTTTGATTCGTAAATTGTTGAACTTTAAAGATGCAGTTTGTGGTATGATTCTATTAGAGAATGGAGATTTCTACTACACAGAAATAGAAATTTTCTTTGTAGTTCCCAAGGATTGTTTTATTGTACTTCAATAGACGCTGACAACTGCCATTATAAATATTACTAGGGGGCTCTGCCCCCTGCTCGCTAAAGCTCGCCAACCCCCAGGAGGACTGCGCTGCAATCCTCCGGGGCTTGCTACGGAAACCCTGCTCGCTTAGCTCGCTACATGAAGACACTGGGTGTCCTAGCACAGTTGTTATAAAATCTTTATATGCATATAACACCCCCTGCTCGTTCCGCTCACCGACACCAAAGAATCACGTGATTCTTTCGGGATCACTATGTGAAAACAGCTCGCTTCACACGCTTGCCGTACAGTTATCCGTTTCTGCTAGTATTAGGAAATTATAAGTACATTAATTAATAAAAGTAAATTTTAATTATTTGAAATTGCACGAATTCCTAAAATTAATTTTTCATCAGTTTCTACAATTAAAATCTTCTGGTAGCACAGATATATATGTAAATGTTAGAAAAAAATTTGAAAGGTAATATTTATAATCCAAAGATGATTAAAAATCAAAATTATTTTCATCAATAAGAAAGTTAAAACTTCTTGGCATACACTTTTGAGTATTTATTCAAAAGTTTATTTCAGCATAACTTCATTCCACTAAAATTTTAAGCTTAAAACTGATAAGATAGCCTTTTCCAAATCTTCAAAATAAATTTTTAAAAATTGCTTTTTCCACCAAAATTTCAAATATGCCCTCTATACAATGGAATGTAATTCAAAAAAGCTTTCCTACATGTATACATGCTTATTCCAAAAATTATATAGTCAAAAAACAACAAAAATATAGTGTTCTTCTCGGTGAAGTCATTTGTGTTTTAAATCTCAGAAAATTCTTGATCGTCTCTTGAAAGATGAAAACCATCTTACAACCTTTTAGCTAAAAAAGGACAGTTAACGAAATAGTGGCTTGAAACATACTCAAATTAACTATTCAAAATTAAACCCATAATAATTATCTACTTTTAGCTTTTTGAAACAGATAAGATAGCTTGTTTTCAAAATTTACAAAATTGTTGCTTTTTTAAGCAAAATTTTAAATATGCACTCTTTTTTATAAAATATTACACAGAAAAGCTTCCCAACCTGTATGCATGCTCAAGAAAGATATAGTGTTTTCCTGAAGGTAGTCATTTGTGTTTTAAATCTCAGAAAATTCTTGATCGTCTCTTGTCGTAGAAAGATGTAAACCATCTTGCAACCTTTTAGCTGAAAAAGGACAGTTAACGAAATAGTGTCTTGAAACATACTCAAATTAAGTATTCAAAATTAAAACCCATAATAATTATTTACTTTTCGCTTTTTAAAACAGATAAGATAGCTTTTTTTCAAAATTTACAAAATTGTTGCTTTTTTAACCGAAATTTTAAATATGCACTCTTTTTCATGAAATATTATACAGAAAAGCAAAATGTATGCAACATTATCATTCACCATAAGCAGCATGTGGTAATTCATTTCCTTCCGTGCAAACACGGTGGCAAAAAAATCTAATCTCTCTATATATACACGTTGCAAACTATATACACACGTTGAAACATACTCAAATTAAGTATTCAAAATTAAAACCCATAATAATTATTTACTTTTAGCTTTTTAAAACAGATAAGATAGCTTTTTTTCAAAATTTACAAAATTGTTGCTTTTTTAACCGAAATTTTAAATATGCACTCTTTTTCATGAAATATTACACAAAAAAGCAAAATGTATGCAGCATTATCATTCACCATAAGCAGCATGTGGTAATTCACTTCCTTCCGTACAAACACGGTGGCAAAAAAATCTAATCTCTCTATATATACACGTTGCAAACAGTATGCAACTTTAATCATTCTCCGAGAGCAGTGTGCAAGAGAACTTTTCTGAAGTATAATTAGTTCTCTGGTCTTTATTCTGTAATTTTTATTTTAAACATATAAATTCAAAAAAAAAAAGTCGAGGATCCGAAAAAAAAGTCTTGTAATCCGCAAGCAAAAGCTTGGCGTCAGGGTTGAGATTAGTAAGCAAACTGATCGTTGCCAACGGGGAGAAAGAAATAAAAGTACTTTTTTGCGCCACGCATAAGCGTTTTATATAATATAGATATTTTTTAAGTGTTATATGTATTAAGTTTTAACCCGTCAGCAAACTCATGGGGTCTTTTTGACCAACACTTTCTCTTTTGTTAAAAATTTCTGAGAATTTCTGAAAACTTGCTCCTGTTCCTTCCTGAACCTTCATGAGGGATCTAGAAGAAGATAAGTGCAGCAGTAACCGGTGAAATGGGGTTTCTCCCTTTTTACTTCCTGTACCTTCATGAGGAAGCTAGAAGAAGATAAGTGCAGCACACTAACCGATGAAACGAGGTTTCTCCCTTTTTACTTCCTGTACCTTCATGAGGGAGCTAGAAGAAGATAAGTGCAGCAGTAACCGGTGAAACAGGGCTTCTCCCTTTTTACTGGGAGGCTTGGGGTCAAATTGACCCGTCAGTGTGCCAGCGTTTCGGATTCATTTAACGTTATGGCTATGACAGCGTACGAAGATTTGCAACAGAGAATAAAAGAATACTAAAAAAGTATGGGAAAAAGGAGATACGTTCAACATTCCTTTTTCGTCTTAAAATTCTCATTTGTTTCTTAAATACAAGTTATTGGTACGAAAAAATGTTCTTATGGTTTGATCATATTTTATTTTTGTACAAATATCCAATAAAATAAGGAGCCTATCAATTTGGGGTCAAAACGACCCCGCGCGTGCGCTGATGTTCCAAAAATGGATGCGTATGCTGAAGTGTTGAGAACTTTATTTTATTTTTACCTCATTTGAAATGTAATAAAATTTACGTATATTTACTAGCAAAAACAAGTCATTTTTAGAATACAACATGGAGTCCGAAACTCGATTGGCTAATTGTCAGTGTACTGAGCAAACGAGAAGAATACATGAGATAAAATAAACAACACACATTAAATGGATTAAAATATACAATAGCGCAACAACCCTTTGCATGAATACCATTATAAGTCGTACGCAGTACTATCATTATAAGTCGTACCCTACTTTCCATGTGCCACAATGGAAAGTAGGACACAAAATAAGTAACAGACCTTTAAAGTACTTAAAGTGCAATAAATCTTCAAAGGACTGGCCATCTAAAGCTGTACATGCTTCGCTTATATGTTATACTTACAGCTGGCGTTTTATTCTCTAGTAAATTTATATTCATCAAAACCGTGTTGTACATTTCATTTGGTGTATCCTCATCTTTTACTTAATCCGCCTACACAGAACCACCTGTAAAGCTTCCTCTTTGCTTCTCCCACCCCACGTGATATTGAAAAAATGACTTGTTTCTCCACGCCTGACATACACATGAACTTTTCAAGTGATATTTTTTATTTTATGTACAAATACAACCATTTATTTTAAAAATAGAAACATGCAATTCATTTATGGAAGATACAACGTTTTCATTATAAACATAAATATAACCGCTGCTCAACTGAATCAAAATTTTCAACACTCTTTCATCTTTCAATTGATTGAAGGATTTCAGCTCAGTTGTTGTATTCAAAGCATATAGAAATATTTTTGTGAGTTCAGTATGATGGAGACTTAAGTTCAGCTTTAACCCGTCAGCACGTGCGCTCCTTTCTACTACGTTAGCACATGCCCTGGACAAATTTTATCCCATTTTTGTTCGTTGCATAATAAGCTTGCGAAATATGATTAGGCTGTAATGAAGCTTTTAAATTAAATAATGAACCAATATGAAGAGTTAAAAACAATTTAACGCGATATTTTTTATATTTATTGTCAAAAATTGACTTTTAGTTGAACATGTATTTTTACTTAAAAATGGACGCATAAAAGTTTCGACAAACGAATTTTTTCAAATGACATTTTTAAAGTGCACGTAATAGGTTTATCAATATTTAGAAACACATATTTGATAGTTTTTGTATTGAAATTTTTTGAGTAAACGATTTCTAAATTTACTACAAAAATAATAGATAAAATTCTAATAATTATTACATAATATATGTACAATTTTTTATAAAATATAACTTAGCCACATTTTAGTCATTCCATCTGCTTATTGTTTGAACAATGTTCACAAAATATGATAACGTGCCTTTTACAGATTAATTTATTGCGCTCTGGACAGCTGGACAGGACACTGATATTTTTCCATCATCCTTTCTGGGACACATATCGAAACGTCCGGATACTCTTTACGGAATTTTTTCTTGATTAAGGTATTCTTGTTCTCCGGTTAATCTCTACACACCGACTGTAAATTCTTTTTCGCGTTCTTAAGCGCTCATTTAGTCCCCACCACTTCGTTTCTCAATTCTGGACTAACATGAAACTCGTGCACACGTGCGGGGTAAAATTCCTCCCATCTGGCATTATTGCAGTATTAAAACACGATTTTCTGAACTCAAAAGAAATTCCTTTTCATCATCTGTTCATGACCTTGACCATGAAAGGTATCATAAGTATAAGAACTATCATTTGAGAATAGCCCCATTTTTATGCAAGAAAATGCAGCTGGGGTAGATTTCGCCCCAGCGCGTGTGCTGAAGGGTTTTAACCACAGTAGATAACAACTCTCAACAACTTACATTATAATCTTGTCGTAAACAACATTATTTCTTCACCTTATTTAAATATAGTAAATTGATTATGATAAAGATAAATAAATATGGTTGGGAAATCTAAGCAATCCGCTCGGTGTCAAATTGAATTCTCCGTGAAGACTGTCACGAAGAGGGTCAAATCTAAGCTTAACAACTTAGTTGTTGATTATCATCTGCTAAAATTGACAATTTAATTGATTTTTAATCTGTTAGCTCGTCAAATGAACAAAGTGTAATAGCGAAATCAGAGATTTAAAATAGAAATAATTATAATTAATTAAAAGTAAATAGTTATGCGAGACGAAGAATGATTTTAAGACTTGCCCGTACAGGAGGTAAAAATGATATAGCGATTTTTCCTTCTCTCCTTCCAGGCTATTACAGTTGCTCTCTAATCAATTACGCTTCCCTCTTCTGGCATAGAAAAACTGTGGAGTAATATATAAACTGCTTTACTTACTTTTCCTAATGAATTACCTAAACAAACATTAAAAAGATTACCTTAACTTCCAGTGATACGAAAAAAAGAGAGAAACGCATTTCTTACTTTTTTTCAATTACTTTTGTCATATAAAGATATAGGAAACTCTCTTCTTTCCATTATGCAAAGATTGAAATCTACAAAGAATGACATTTAGATCCACATTTAGACAAATATTAAGAATTAGCAGGGTATCGCTTGGAATATATAAAACATTTTCGAATGTTTCTAAATTTAAAAAGATTGCATTGATTTCTTTGAAATTTAAAAGGAAAATATCAATAAACTAAGTAAAATATTTCTAAGAACTTCATTGAGCAATTAATCAGAAACTGTGTTCATGCCTAATCGACCATTTTACTTGATTCTTTATTAAAAAAAGGCATGATGTAAGTTGTAATAGAAAGTAAAATTATTTTTCTTTATTTTCCAGGGAAGTAAGTGTTCTCCCGGCACTAATCTGCATGCGTGATTTTCAGGCAATTTATTCTGTACTTTGCTCAAGATACAAGCGTAATTACTGAAATTATGTATCTAAGACTCATCTGGAAGAAGGGAACTGTTTGAAAGAAAAAGAAATACTTTATCTTCTCTCTGAAGCAGAAATTAAGAAAATAACAGGCCGTGACTATTTCGTAGAAAATATTTTATTCTAAAACAAAGTGCTTCTATGTGTAGGCACGAATGTGAAAGTTTAATATATCATGCGTATGCCCTAATTTGTGTAAACAAACAGGAATTAATAATGGAACTCACTACCTCGCAAACGAATTATTTTTTCGTTTAATTAAAGCTACACAATGAAAAATAAAAAGAAATATATTTTCCTTAAGGTGTTTAAACACAAAGTAAGGAAATGAATTGAAAAATAGGTTTTGCTTTGTTTAGAAGAAAGCTGTTTAGCCAAGTAGAAACACTTGCCCATTAAAAAGTTTCTTTATTTTTTAAAAATGTTTACAAGAGTTTTGAAAATATTTTCTTTTTGCATCTTATAAAAATGGATAAAAACAGATTGTTTGCGAGGCTAAATTCGGGTTTTTAATTAATGCTTCAACAAATTCAAAAGTTTTATGTGTATTTCTTAATTATAAAATTTTCAAAGAGGAAAAATGTTTTTTTTCCTGATTTTACATGCTATCAATTATTAATATAATTTTCCTTAGAAATTTGTAATCAAAAGATCTGCTTTTCTTCGCATATGCTATTGTGTTACGTCATGCTAGTTGTAACTCTCTCTCTTGCGGTATACATTTATTGAGGACGATAAAAATTTCACAAATATGTCTACGAAAACGTTTAGGTATATCCAAGGTGGAGAATGGATCTATTCACACATCTTTCATAGCCTAATATTGTTACAAAAGTCTTTCTGTGGGTGTATGGTGTAAACAGTCCAACACGCAGGGTAATGAAGAATGAAGGTTTATTTACAAATATGCAGAAAAACATGCAGCAAAGGTACAGGAAACAATAGCTCTTGCACAGATTAGCAATGTAAACCGATAACAATTCACAGGTAATAACAGTTCAACACTTTGATATTTAGCAACACAAACAGTCAGCAAATAACCAATAGCGACATTAACAGCACTTTCAATAGCGCTCAGCTCACCAGCTTCCTAGCTTGCACTGCAGAAGAAACTCTAAAGTCGTTCCCAAAGGATCAACACTACTACCGTTCGGCGTCTAACAGCTTACTAGCTCGCACAGCGGATAGAACTCCAAAGACGTTCGCGCTCCAAGGCGATCCCATTCGATCAACATTCCCTCCTTCATCCAAGCGCTCTCCTTATATAGTCTCCCCCGGCAGGCCGTGACGTCACATGGAATCATCTAGTACATTCAAGCATATCTTCTCTCCTAATAGAGATATCGAGAAGATTCCAGCAGCTTTGAGATCCCATATTTCGTCGCCAAAGTCAGGGATCCAGACACGGCTGCTGCCGGTCATCCCATACTTACCCCTGTAAAACTCTCTTCCCAACCTTAAGACTCACATTGCTGGGAAGCAACTTTCCATGTTTGTAATACTATCTTGAGTCTTCGCCCATTTACTATAGCTGCCTCTTATACACTAAATGCAAGTCTGTTTCTAAGCTTTTCGTCCATTTGCATACTGCAGAAATAAAATGGCTCAAATTTCCGAGTTCATATTATACAGAGTACATATATTCTATGATTTACATTTTTGTTTTTTTCCTAACTACACTTTAAGTTTGTCGGTTCTCTACTTTATTTGTGGTAGTCCTACGATAAATGCTAATAATTCTTACTTGAATCAGTTTAGAATAAATTTTTATATTAAATTTCGCTTCGAAGAAAATAACTAGATTCCACCCGCAATAACTGTTGCTGGCTATATTAATTTTTCTCCTCCCGGCCGGCAAGACCTTTGAGTTTAATTCTGATAATAAAGCTTGTGTATAATATGTAACTGCATGAAACTGAATAACCAAGATTACTCTGTTCATTTTGGATCTTCGTCCGTGGCGTGTACTTGTAATCATAATTCTCTAAAGAAAACAGTTCTTTGTAGGGTTAAAAAGGGTTAATGGACTTAAATGACATATATAAAAGTGAAATCTTCTTTCAAGATATCATCTAAACATTTTTTAAGAAAGAAAAATTAAAAATTTATAAATTTTTTACGACTATGCTGCTGTGTTTTCTCCACAGCTTTCATTTTTCCATTCCTTTAATATTAATCAAAGCAATTAGCTAACACTTACAAGTTGGTAGTACAATGTTTATGTTGAAATTAAAGTACAAATAATATAATCTTTTATTGTAAAAGATTGTAAATACATTTCAAGGTAATTAAAATATAGACCATCTATTCTTAACTGTTTAGTTTTTAGAACCAATATAAATTATCTATGCAAGATTGGTCTTTTGTATCCAAATGGCTATTGTTGAAAGTGTCCACTTTCAATTTCATTTTAGAATTTTTGCACTAAAACAACTTTTTCCGTATAAGTTTCTGTAGTTTTGTCTTCTAATGGGTTTGCTGAATTGAGACACATGAAAATTAATTTTTCAATTTTTTTTACTGCTAATATCAAAGATTATTTGTTCTAATTACAATTATTTAACTTTTTTAAAGTATATCTTTTTTATTTTTGCTAAATATTTTTACATGTTTTTTCCAATTCATTGAACTGGCTTAAAATCACCTCACTTATTAAAAGAATATATATTCATACCTTTTTAAATTCACTCTATATAATGAATTTAATCATTTATACAGCAAACAAAATTTACATTGAATAATGTAAATTGCTATGCTATTTGCTATTTTTATGTTTAAGAGCGTAAAGGATATATATATATAGC
The DNA here is from genome assembly GCA_013235015.1 of Araneus ventricosus. Lineage (NCBI taxonomy): Eukaryota > Metazoa > Arthropoda > Arachnida > Araneae > Araneidae > Araneus > Araneus ventricosus. Next base: position 94,478 of record BGPR01004608.1, on the reverse strand, counting down.
GATAGTAAAGCAAATTCCAGAAAGTCCTATTTAGTTTTTTATCTGATATATGAAAATGTAACAATAATAAAGACTATCAGTGATAAGATATAAAAAAACAAAGCAATTATAAAGTGTGTAACAATAGTTCAATGGAATTATATCGAAACAATAATTCAATGCAATTTTTTTAAATTGGAAATTTTGCTCATTAAACCTAATTCTATGTCATTTTTTCGGTTCTGAATGTCTTTAAATTTAATTGGCTTGATATATTGTATGATAACAGACACAAGCATGAATTTTGACGTCAGTAGCTATAGGTCGGTTGAGGTTGTTTACAGCTTGAATTGTCATCACTTGTTTCTGATGAATGGCAGTTTAAAACATCCTCATACTTTATTTCTATGTCGATGCGGTCATTAGAAGATAAATCTATGTATATAGACTTTGACATAAAAGGATGGAAGTGAAAGGAAACATATACAGGGTGTTCATTAATTATTGTCGGGGTTTCCGTACCTCATAAATTTCGAATAAAAAATATTACGCAAAAACCGATTACGTATTCGTAAATTACAACTCAAAGAATTCTACGTGGCAACAACTTAGCGCATTTGTAGTCTGGGTAATTATGACGTCATAGATAAGAATGGTGACCGTGCAAGAAAAAGCAATGTGTGTATTGTGGTTTTTCGAAACTAAGTCAGTCATAACTACTCAACGTCGCTTCAGGGCCACGTACAAGAAAGATCCTCCTTCGGATAATTCTATCAGACGCTGGTTAACACAATTTCAGGAAACTGGTAGCGTTCTACACCGAAAGGGAGAGGGAAGACCGAACACTTCGCAGGAAAATCATTAATAATTATAATAATTTATAATTAATCATTAATAATAATTTTAATATCATTAATAAAATTCTTTGAGTTGTAATTTACGAATACGTAATCGTTTTTTGCGTAATATTTTTTAGTCGAAAGTTATGAGGTACGGAAACCCCGACAATAATTAATGAACACCCTGTATATTGGACCAGAAAAACTAAAATGCAGACAAATATCTGGGAAATGATAAAACTGTCAATGAGTCTGCTTATGTCGGTAAATAAAATGATCAAATTGCTTCAAAAGCCTTTTGAACTGTATGAAACAGCTATTAAAGGGTGAAAAGCATGATGGGAATGTTTGTACCCATAAGAATTCCAGTCACAGAACAGCTATAGCGTAATGAGATAGCATGCAGGGTCATAAAGAAGACCTACGTGATACAAAGCACGATCTTCAAAAATGTGTTTACTCAAGAGCGGAACTCTGAAAGCGTTAATTTAATTTTGTCAAATAATCCACTTATTTCATTTTACGAAAAGCTGCTTGAGAGGCTCTCTCTGTAGTCTTTTGCTTCTCTTTATGTTTATCTTCTGTTCAAATATTGGGTTCAATGTGTATAGTAAATAAAAAGTTTGACTTTACTGAATCAAAAAAGGGTGTATTTGAATAATTTCTTGTGGCAGTGGATTCTAGGAAATCGCGTTAACTCAGTTCAGGTAATCTCTTTGAGTTTCTTTCACAAATAATTCAATTAAATATAATTAAATCCTTTTGTGCTAAAACTTCTTAAATTTCAGTAAAACCTCTAGTTATTCCTGCTAAATGGCGTCATTCCAAAAATTAATCTCAACATGTCTTAAAATACCAACGATTTAAATTACGTTTAATTCAGTTTACTTATTTAATTAAGAATAATTATTTATCTTTGATTTAATTATATTTTTTATCTAACATACAAAGTAACTGCATTCAAATAATTCATTAAACATCTATTTTCATCATTAAATAATTCTACAAATAATTTATTTTCGGTATTAGAACGGTATTTGATCGGTATTAGTTTTTGATAAAATGAAAATTTCTCTGAATATAAACATGCAACAATTTTGAAAATTTTAAATTTTTCGACAACAAAAAATTTACGCAAATTTTTTTGCTGTCGAATATAAAGCTTTGAATATAATTTAATCAAACATGAAAAGAAACATTTATTTATATATTCCTCAAACCCTTAATATTATTTGATTGAAAAGTGAATCTCTGGCTGGGAATCATAAGAAAATAAAATATGGAAATCAAAATTCCTCAAAGAAAGCAAAAACTAAGATAAATACTCTGAGAGAATCGAATTAAACAAAGAAGGAAACAAACAAGTTTTCTGTTAGAAGCTTGCATTGCGCCAAATACAGCATCTCTTTGCCCGAAATTTCCCAACAAAAGACAAAGGAGATCAGTACCATCTAAAAAGCATTATTTTAAAAGAAAAAAGAAAACCAAACACAAACATAAAAACGCTAATAAGATTGATTTAAAATATTATTAGCTTTCGGGCTGAAAAAACAGTCTTCATAAAAATAAACCTACCCCACTCTTAGAAGCTTTTAGTTAACAATACCGACATTTCTAGGAAGAATACTATAATCTCTTATATGTATACAAGGCAATTATCCCTCTTAATTAATTGTTCTCTATACCCTTTTAGTTAGAAAAAGAAATTCCTTTCAATTGGATCGAAATATTCTGTAAAATATCGGTAGAGTATACGGCTGATAATTGAAGAAAAATTCGATCAATATCTTAAATAAACAATTTGAATGTTTCATAAGTTTACACTCTGTTTCTCCAGCACAGCGTTTTCTTCAAACGCGGTCATATATAAATAATATCATGGAGTTGATAATAGTTAGATTAGCTTCCTGTTTTGAATTTAAATGATGACTATGTTCAATAACTATGAAATATATAATATCAAAACATCTTGTGCAAAAAATAACGCCATTCATCCCATGTCATACCAAGCATTGAAAAAATTAATATTTTTTTTAATAAAATCTTAAATAAGTGTTTCTCTAAGCCTATGTATACACATAAAATCAAAAATCTAACTAAACTTTTATTAGTTTCATCGTACAGGCTGTCCTAAAAATAGGACAAAGGTGCAATCAACTGCTATTCATTTTTACACAGATGCAAAGGGAGAAAGCATCTTAAGTGTTGTGCAGCGTTATGTTTTTTTACAAATGGCTGTTGGTTTTGCTGCACGGGGTTTCGGCTGGCAACTTCCTTGTCGGTTTTCTGGATTTTTTAAATTAACATGCTCATTTTGAAATTTTAGAATTTTAGATTTTTTTAGAACCATTTTTTTCTAAGATTTCCTTGAAATTAAAAGTCCGAAATATGCATTTGTTATGTATTCGAAAATCAAGGAGACTACGACTATAATCACTAAAAAGCTGATTGAACTTCCACAAACAGGCAAATGTTTTTTCATTACAACACAATGGTCGTCTTAATAGCGGGAAAGCAATATCCAAAGATCAAAATGCAAATGTATACTGAATATAAACGATAAAAGTCTATAAAGCAGTAAGGACAGATAAATAACTTATTTTAGATTTTTTGAATGGACGTTCTGTTTTGGAGCAACATGGTGGATATTTTAGGGAAAACCTCGAAATTTTAAACTATGGTCCGATGTCTAGGACAACACCTAGAAAAATCTATTTTTAAGCATAATTTATATTTGAATGAAAAGAATAACCATCAATAAACAGGAATTCAAATGAAATGAAAACCATTAAAAGGGATTGCATTAATTACATTTGTTATACCGAAAGTATTAAAGTCGCAATATTATTATTAGTTAAATTTATTACTCCGCTATTTCCAACCCTTAAACCTGAGAAGAATTTATCTTTCCTTTAAAAGCTTTTAATAAAATGAAGTTCCGAGAAATGTGAAGATACATCTCTTTAATAATCCTAAAACTATACTAATGCTCATTTACTTACAAGTTTCGCCATTTGTTAAAAACTTTATGACTATAAAATATGCATTAAGTTTCTGTCACACTTCAAGAAAATTATGAAAAGAGAACCTTTGCTTTCGACGAAAACATTACTCGAATAGTTACCACGGACTTATACCATCAAAAATGTAAGCTAAACCCAAAAGTGGAAACCGTTTCTGGGATTTAAAAGCACTCATAGTGAAACGCGCTCACTTCATCAATAATCCATCTCGCAATTATGCTCAACAATAGAGAGGATGGCATTAGAGAGACCTGCGAGCCACAACCTCCTGAGACCTGGATTGGAGGCACCAAATGCGGTTGTAGAAAAGTCACGAAAAGACATTTCCTCTCAAGAGAGGATGCAGGCTCAAAATTGCTTCTCCGACTCAAAGCAAGCCCGCATCTCTTGGGTACGAGATAATTTCGGAATCCATTTCCTTTGTCTGGCTGCTTATGGGAAGTGGAGAAGATTAAAGAGCTATATAGCTGCTGAGTGTGGGGTTTTGTCTCTGGCTTTCCTTTCTCGTGATGTAGAATCAGAATGAAGAGTGCTATGTGTAATGCATTAAATGATGTCCGATTTTATTTGGAACTCCCTTTTATTGGAACCAAGAAGTTATATTTACTATGAATTTTCTTTATATATTCAGGTTAAATATTTTGAAAAGACTTTCAGTTATTTAAGTCTTAAAAAATAGTTTTTTTCATTTTTTTGTGACATTACTTTCTGCTTTGATCTAAAAATTCATTAAAGCCGCCAAATTCTAACTTTTCATGTCCTTTATTCCAACTTTCCATATAAATTTTGATCATGCTTCTTTTGATACAATTATTACTGAACTCTTCCATATATCTTATGTTAAATTGAGTTTAGTTGGGAACCTTGTATTACAAATTTCAGCTAAGTTAGACAAAGAAATATCTGCAAAATATATATATATTTTAAATTTTAATGACCAATGCTTGAGAAAGATAGCTACAGATGAAGGTAAGTGACTTGAAATTCTTATTAGAATTTGATATCTATATGTAATATGTTCAGTTCATCAAATTCAGTTTATACATTGTTTCAATCTTGTTTACTGAACTAATGAACTTTTAATTTGAGTTTCTCTCTCCATTAATTTTTTTGAAAAATTCATATATTATTCTGTAGTAATGAAAAATAAATTTTAAAAAGTAAACGTGGAACGAATCACTTAAAAGAAGTTTTTCAAATCTACTAATTTGTTTGACAGAATATGCAGCTTCAGGATTTGAAATAGGTAACCAAGAGTGCGCAGGGATTGGCTAGGAATATGTGATCAGATTCTGCATTGGTAAACAAAGTTACTCATCTGGGCATTTCGAGCTTCAAAGTTATTCGTTTCTAACATGGTTTTAATGATTCTATGCAACACTCGTAATGCTAATAATGGAAAGTATTGATAAAATAACCTGAATCTATTATATATATTAGATTCTTATATAGACATATACATTTTAAATAATAAATACTATGAAATTAATGTTTCTTTCAAGAAGTGTACAATTAAATTTCTGTTATTTCAGTTTATTATCAACCAAGAAGAAAGCATCAAAAGTAAAATCTTTTATATTTTTCTTATTTTTTTTGTCAAACTATTTCAGATACAACTTTAGAAATCGCTACACGAAATAAAATTGCGAAAAGCAAATGCTTTGATACTGATGAAACGCAATTAGTTATCGAGAATATTTAAATTACTTTAATAAAAAGAAAAATTGCTTCAGATTGTTTATTTAAATACTCAAACGAACTCTGAAAATAATTTTTAGAAATTAATTGCTAGCAAGTCAAGGAGCAAAAAATTAATATGTACACATGCTGACAAAGAAAAAGAATAGGCTTGAACAATAAAAATAAATCTGTGCAATGGAAATATACAGAATTACATTTTGATATTTCCAGAAGAAAATGATACGACACTACTTTAACGATTTTCTGTTGAAGAATACTTATTTTTAAAATATAAAATTAACAATACTTTGACACTGGAATGAATTCTGAGTAGTAGATGCTACTACTGAAACAGAAATATTTTTTTTTAGATTTTGTTGATAACTAGTTCTCTTTAATATAATTTTTTTCAGTATTTCTATAGAATATGAGTTTTTAAATTTATAATAAAAATCATATCAAAGAAACTATTGGAAATTCCCAATACTTGTTGAAAGCAAATGTTCTTTTCGTCATAAGACACATCACACATATATACATAACAAACATATAAGACGATTTATGCTAGTTATTCCTGGTACGTTTTTATTCAAATTACGTACGAAGTAGCTCTGACTGACACTACTCTATTTATTAATGGCATTTAATATGAGGAGCGGCATGTGACAAGAAGAAAACTGAAGTTATGTGCGTGAAACTATTTTCAGACTGCCGAGTAAATAAACTCATAGTAGAAAAATTATAGTGTAAAATAAAAACTTTTATCAAAATTGAAGTATATTTCTATATTGACTAAATTTTAAAACAATATTTAGTCTAATTTTTATAAAAGAACGAATTTATTCAAAGTTCCTTCTTGTCCGTTTCCAAGATATATCTTCTCCAGATTCGAACGTTAAGTTACAATGGCTACCATACCTTGAATCCCCATACCGAACTCCATTTAGCAGTCTTTCTCTTTCTTTATCTCTAATCTATTACCTAATGGATGAGAACAGAAGAAAGTTTAAATTGGAGTCCGATTTGGAAATCCCAGAGAACTAATAATTTCTACTTAGAACATGGTTGTATGTGAACCGACTTCAGAGGGACTCTTTCGATATTCCCCTCTTGCCAATTCCAAAGAAAACACAGAGTGAGGAGTCCTTCTGATTTATTCATTGGAAACATTCTAGGGTCAGTATTTCAGTCGGCAGGAAACGAGATTTATTGGCGAACAGGATAAATCATTGGAATGCAGATTGCTATAACAAAATGAGGAAAATTTCATTGTTTCGTATTTGCATTCTCGCTTCGAAATAAAATTCTAATTTTATTTCTTAGAAATTGTCAATCGAATTGGCAAAATGTGTTTTTCTATAGTTGAGAAAAGGCGGAATAAAAGCATTGGTTCAGTAATTTGGTACATACATTTCATGAAAAGTTTTCAGAAGTAAATATGCTTTCAGCAAACCATGTGACGATTTATATACATATATTATTTTCTTTTTATTAGCAATAACAATTCAACCAATGTTCATTTAAAGATTGTAATATTTTGTTTTTCATGCGATTTTATTCATTTTAAACATACATTTCTTCGTAGGATTTGTTAAGTATAATCTGGTATCGTTTTTCTATTTAAATGATACTAAACATACAACAAATTGATACATTAAAGGAGATAAATGTTGCTGAAGCAGCCCAATATGCTTAATTCAGAAATTTTTTTGGGACAGTAAGACTTCATTTAATATTAATCTAATAAATGATTTGCCTAAACATTTATAATAATTCATATTTTTAAAGCATCGAGGGACATTATCGTCAAAAGAGATCTAAATATTTAACTAGTTTTCTTGTTAGTCCACGAGCCAAGGATTTACGTTAAAAGAGAAATTATGTCGGTTAAAGCGAACTTTGAGAATAGAGGCAAGATTATATCTTAACACCGATATATGACAGCGGACTGCCTTCCTGGTCTACGATCAAAGAAAATTACCCGTCTTTCCGTTTCTCTTTGAGAAATCAAAGGAAAAACTTCAGCAGAAATTGAAAAATTCGTTGCTCAAGCGCACATCGGTCTATCAGTATTTCAGCAATTTTGGTTAATATCGAAACAATAGTATAGGACCCATAATATTTCCTTCCTATTGATGCTCCTCAACCATGTCGTATTCTAACTTACTAGGTCGTTAGTGAGAAGTATCATTTGTAAAATAAATGAGAACATAATTCAACTTTAGAGTTGACATTCCTTTTGTGTTAGTAGTTCTTTCCCATCCTACAGGCTGGTACAAAAATTGTACTACTATGTTATTGAGGTTCCACACACCTCGTGGAGGAAGTCCTAGAGGTGAGCGGAATTAATCAGTTAGATTTACTTCCTCTATATGTATATTAATTTCCTTTTTTTCTGTATCGCAATGTCATGTCTAGGTTCAGAGGTAATAAAAGACACGAGCAGTCAAGGAGAGAAATTCTTATTTTCTAATTATATATTCTTGGAAGCATATTCTTGTTTCTTCTAAATCATCATTTAAAAAAAGATGTTTGATATTTCTTCTATGCCGTGATTTTAAAGTTAAAGAGACTTATCTTACCAACTACTGTTACCCTATTAGCACAAAATATTGTACTATATATCTACGATATTGTTCCGATATTCTGAATGCCGTACAATATCGTGAAATTATCGGAGTAATATTGTAGAGCATCTTGTGCTAATTGGGTAGAATTTTGTGAGTTCGTTATATATGTACAAAGAAGAAAAAATAGAGATTATTTCTACTGTTTCCAAACAATAAATATGTTTCTTCCATTTTTCGTAATCCCTAAATTTTTCATTAACGGATGTTGAGGATGCAGATTTTTTTCCCCGAAATAGCTGTTATACTTACAGCACTAGTAAGTCATTAATATTTTCTCCCCTTCCATTGCAACACACCTATAGAAAACTCAAATAACCCTGTAAATCGTTTAGTTTCTACATTCTATTGTGCTCTTCCACGAGTGACAGTACATAGAATAGACATCGAGAATGGTTGGAGCTATATATCATCTTATGACTTTTATAAGGAAAGAGCATATAATTATTTTCGCTTAAAATCTTCCCTTTTAATGGGTAGCTTACCAATTTTTCAACAATAATCTTAAGGTTAATGATTTTCAAAGAATGATAATGCGTCTGCCACGAAAGCCATCTAATATCAAAATTTCTTAGCAGTAAGTTAATTTTAAATTTCCTATGAATATATACTTTTGAAAAGGTCCTTTATTAGATTTTTAGACTCTAATAACTTGCGCTGGTTCGAAAAAGAGAAGAAAAACAACCCCGAATTACAAAAAGTTTGAGCTTGAAATGTAATTATAATGTGTCTAATTCCGTTTTTATTCCACCACACAGATAGACAATTTCAAAAATACAGACTTTGATTTAAATGTGATAAATATCTGAAATGAATTATAAAATTACGAAATGGTTGTTCCAATGATTGAATAATGAATTCTGTTAATTATTTATATTTTTATACATTGATGATTACTTTTATTTCTTAGTTAAACTTGAGCTACGCGAAAGTTAAATTAATGTAATTTCAACTTATCTATTTCACCTAAGTTCATGTTTCCTTTAATACTTTGTATGATGTTATCACAAAATTAAAAGTCCGAAATAGGCATTTGTTATATGTATTCGAAAATCAAGGAGACTCGGACTATAATCACTAAATAACTGATTGAACTTCCACAATCAGACAAATGTTTTTTTATTACAACACAATGAATCGTCTTAATAGCGAGAAATCAATACTCAAAGATCAAAATGCAAATGTATACTGCATATAAACGATAGAAGTCTATAAGGCAGTAAGGACAGATAAATAACTTATTTTAGATTTGTTGAATGGACGTTCTGTTTTGGAGCTACACGGCGGATATTTTAGGGAAAACCTAGAAATTTTAAACTATGGTCCGATGTCTAGGACAACACCTAGAAAAATCTATTTTTAAGTATAATTTATATTTGAATGAAAAGAATAACCATCAATAAACAGGAATTCAAATGAAATGAAAACCATTAAAAGGGATTGCATTAATTACAATTGTTATACCGAGAGTGTTAAAGTCGCAATATTATCATTAGTTAAATTTATTACTCCGTTATTTCCAACCCTTAAACCTGACAAGAATTTATCTTTCATTCAAAAGCTTTTAATAAAATGAAGTTCCAGGAAATGTGAAGATACATCTCTTTAATAATCCTAAAACTATACTAATGCTCATTTACTTACAAGTTTCGCAATTTGTTAAAAATTTTATGACTATAAAATATTCATTAACTATCTGTCACACTTCAAGAAAATTATGAAAAGAGAACCTGTGCTTCCGACGAAAACATTACTCGAATAGTTACCACGGACTTATACCATCAAAAATGTAAGCTAAACCCAAAAGTGGAAACCAATTCTGGTACTTAAAAGCACTCATAGTGAAACGCGCTCACTTCATCAATAATCCATCTCGCAATTATACTCAACAATAGAAAGGATGGCATTAGAGAGACCTGCGAGCCACAACCTCCTGAGACCTGGATTGGAGGCACCAAGTGCGGTTGCAGAAAAGTCACGAAAAGACATTTCCTCTCAAGAGAGGATGCAGGCTCAAAATTGCTTCTCCGACTCAAAGCAAGCCCGCATCTCTTGGGTACGAGATAATTTCGGAATCCATTTCCTTTGTCTGGCTGCTTATGGGAAGTGGAGAAGATTAAAGAGCTATATAGCTGCTGAGTGTGGGGTTTTGTCTCTTGCTTTCCTTTCTCGTGATGTAGAATCAGTATGAAGAGTGCTATGTGTAATGCATTAAATGATGTCCGATTTTATTTGGAACTTCCTTTCATTGGAACCAAGAAGTTATATTTACTACGAATTTTCTTTATATATTCAGGCTAAATATTATGAAATGACTTTCAGTTATTTGTGTCTTAAAAAAAAGTTTTTCCATTTTTTTATGACATTACTTTCTGCTTTTATCTGAAAATTCATTAAAGTCGCCAAATTCTAACTTTTCATGTTCTTTATTCCAACTTTCCATATAAATTTACGTCATGCTTCTTTGATACCAATATTACTAAACTCTTCCACATACCTTATGTTAAATTGAGTTCAGTTGGAAACCTTGGATTAAAAATTTCAGCTCAGTTAGACAAAGAAAAATCTGCAAAATATATATATATATTTTAAATTTTAGATGACCAGTGCTTGAGAAAGATAGCTACAGATGAAGGTAAGTGACTTGAAATTCTTATTAGAATTTGATATCTAGATGTAATATGTTCAGTTCATCAAATTAAGTTTATCCTTTGTTTCAATCTTATTTACTGAACTAATAGACCTTTAATTTGAATTTTTCTCTCCATTAGTTTTTTTCAAAAATTCATATATTATTCTGTAGTAATTAAAAATAAATTTAAAAAAAATAATCGTGAAACGAATCACTTAAAAGAAATTTTCAAATCTACTAATTTGTTTGATACAATATGCAGTTTCAGGATTTGAAATAGAAAACCAAGAGTGCTCAGGTATTGGCTAGGAATATGTGATCAGATTCTGCATTGAGAGACAAAGTTACTCATCTGGGCATTTCGAGCTCCAAAGTTGTTCATTCCTAACATGTTTTTAATGATTCTATGCAACACTCGTAATGCTAATAATACAAAGTACTGATAAAATAACCTGAATCTAATATATATATTAGATTTTTATATAGACACATTTTAAATAATAAATACTGAGAAATTAATGTTTCTTTCAAGAAATGTACAATTCAATTTCTGTTATTTCAGCTTATTATCAGCATCAAAAGCAAAATCTTTTATATTTTTCTTATTTTTATTTTGTCAAACTATTTCAGATACAACTTTAGAAATCGCTACACGAAATAAAATTGCTAGAAGCAAATTCTTTGATACTGATGAAACGCAATTAGTTATCGAGAATATATAAATTACTTAGAAGAAAGAAAAATTGTTCCAGATTCATTATTTAAATCCTCAAACGAGTTCTGCAGATATGTTTTTAGAAATTAATTGCTTGCAAGTCAAGGAGCAAAAAATTACGTACGTGTGTGCGTATGCTGACAAAGAAAAATAATTGGTTTGAACATTAAAAATAAATCTTTGCAATGAAAATATACAGAATTACATTTTGATATTTCGGGAAGAAAATGATACGACACTAATATAACGATTTTCTGTGGAAGAATACTTATTTTCAGAATTTAAAATTACCGATAATTTGACACTGGAATGAAATCTAAGTAGTAGATGCTACTACTTAAACAGAAATATTTTTTTTAGATTTTGTTGATAACTAGTTCTCTGTCATATGAATTTTTTCCAGTATTTTCATACAATATGAGTTTACAAATTTATAATAAAAATCATATAAAAAAACAATTGGAAATTCCCATTACTTGTTGAAAGCAAGTATTCTTTTCATTATCACATAACAAACATATAAGACGATTTAATTCTAGTTATTCCCGGTACCTTTTTATTCAGATTACGTATTGAATAGCTCTGACTGACACTACTCTATTTATTAATGACATTTATTATGAGGAGCAGCATGTGACAAGAATAAAACTGAAGTTATGTGAGTGAAACGATTTTCAGACTGCAGAGTAAATAAACTCATAGTAGAAAAATTATAGTGTAAAATAAAAACATCTATCAATAGGGAAGTATATTTCTATATTGACTAAATTTTAAAACAATCTTTAGTCCAACTTTTATGTCTCAAAAATTGTGATTTTTTTAAACCATTTAATTAAACATAAAAACCGATGTAAAAGAACACATTTATTCAAAGTTCCTTTTTGTCCGTTTCCAAGATATATCTTCTCCAGATTCGAACGTTAAGTTGCAATGGCTAACGTACCTTCAATCCCCATACCAAACTCCATTTAGCAGTCTTTCCCTTTCTTTATCTCTAATCTATTACCTAATGGATGAGATCAGAAGAAAGTTTAAATTGGAGTCCGATTTGGAAATTCCAGAGAACTAATAATTTCTACTTAGAACAAGGCTGTATGTGAACCGACTTCAGAGGGACTCTTTTGATATTCCCCTCTTGCCAATTCCAGAGAAAACACAGAGTGAGGAGTCCTTCTGATTTATTCATTGGAAACATTCTAGGGTCACTATTTCAGTTGGCAGAAAACGAGATTTATTGGCGAACAGGACAAATCATTCGAATGCAGATTGCGATAACAAAGTGAGGAAATTTGCATTGCTTCGTGTTTGCATTCTCGCTTCGAAATAAAATTCTAATTTTATTTCTTAGAAATTGTCAATCGAATTGGCAAAATGTGTTTTTCTATAGTTGAGAAAAGGCGGAATAAAAGCATTGGTTCAGTAATTTGGTACATGCATGTCATGAAAAGTTTTCAGAAGTAAATATACTTTCAGCAAACAATGTGACGATTTATATACATATATTATTTTCTTTTTATTAGCAATAACATTTCAACCAATATTCATTGAAAGATTGTAATACTTTGTTTTTCATGGGATTTTATTCATTTTAAACATACATTTCTTCGTATTATTTGTTAAGTATAAACTGGTATCTTTTTTCTATTTAAATGATACTAAAAATACAACAAATTGATACATTAAAGGAGAGAAATGTTGATAAAACAGCCCAATATGCTTAATTCAGAAAATATGTTTTGAGACAGTAAGACTTCATTTCATTTTAATTGAAATCTACTAAATGATTTGCCTAAACATTTAGAATAAACAATTCATATTTTTAAAGCATCGAGGGGCATTATAGTCAAAAGAGACCTAGATACTTAACTAGTTTTCTTGTGAGTCCTCTAGCCAAGGACTTACGTTAAAAGAGAAATTATGTCGGTTAAAGCGAACTTTTAGAAAAGAGGCAAGATTATATCTTAACACCGATATATGGCAGCTCACAGATTGCCTTCCAGGTTCACTATCAAAGAAAATGCCCCGTCTTTTCGTTTCTCTCTGAGAAATTCCAAGAGAAACTTCTGCAGAAATTGAAAATTTAGTTGCTCAAACGTACATTGTTCTATCAGCATTTCAACAATTTTGGCTAATATCGAAACAACAGGATAGAACCCATAATATTTCCTTCCTATTGACGCTCCTCAACCATGTCATACTCTACCTTACTAGGTCGTTAGTGAGAAATATCATTTGTAAAATAAATGAGAAGATAATTCAACTTTACAGTCGACATTGCTTTTGTGTTAGTAGTTTTTTCCCATCCTACAGGCTGGTACAAAAATTGTACTACTATGTTATTGAGGTTCCACTCACTTCGTGGAGCAAGTCCTAGAGGTGAGCGGAATTAATCAGTTAGATTTACTTCCTCTATATTTAGATTAATTTCCTTTTTTTCTGTTTCGCAATATGCGTCATGTCTAGGTTCAGATGTAATAAAGGAAGACATGAGCAGTCAAGGAGAGAACATTCTTATTTTTGAATTATATATTCTTGGAAACATATTCTTGTTTCTTCTAAATCATCATTTAAAAAAAAAAAGATGTTTGATATTTCTTCTATGCCGTGATTTTAGAGTTAAAGATACTTATCTTACCAACTACTGTTACCCTATTGGCACAAAATATTGTACTACATATCTACGATATTGTTCCGATATTCCGAATGCCGTACAATATCGGGAAGTTATCCTAGTAATATTGTAGAGGATCTTGTGCTAATTGGATAGAATTTTGTGAGTTCATTATATAAGTGCAAAGCAAAACATAGAGATTATTTCTACTGTTTCCAAACAATAAATATGTTTCTTCCCTTTTTCATAATTCCTAAATTTTTCATTAACGGATGTTGAGGATGCATATTTTTTCCCCGAAAGAGCTGTTATAATTACAGCACTAGTAAGTCATTAATATTTTCTCCCCTTCCATTGTAACACACCTATAGAAAACTCAAATAACCCTGTAAATCGTTTAGTTTCTACATTCTATTTTATTCTTACACGAGTGACAGTACATAGAATAGACATCGAGAATGGTTGGAGCTATATATCATCTTATGACTTTTAAAAGGAAATAGCATATAATTATTTTCGCGCAAAATCTTCCCTTTTAATGGGTAACTTACCAATTTTTTCAACAATAATCTTAAGGTTGATGATTTTCAAAGACTGATAATGCGTCTGCCACGAAAGCCATCTAATATCAAAATTCTTTGTAGCAAGTTAATTTTAAATTTCCTTTGAATATATACTTTTGAAAAGGTCCTTTATTAGATTTTTAGACTCTAATAACTTGCGCTGGTACGAAAAAGAGAAGAAAAGCAACCCCGAATTACAAAAAGTTTGCGCTTGAAATGTAATTATAATGTGTCGAATTCCTTTTTCATTCCACCACACAGATAAACAGTTTCATAAATACAGACTTTGATTTAAATGTGATAAATATCGGAAATGAATTATAAAATTACGAAATGGTTGTTCCAATGATTGAATAATGAATTCTGTTAATTATTTATATTTTTATACATTGATGATTACTTTTATTTCTTAGTTAAACTTGAGCCACGCGAAAGTTAAATTAATGTAATTTCAACTCATCTATTTCACCTATGTTCATGTTTCCTTTAATACTTTGTATGATGTTATCACAAAATTGTTACAAAAATTGTTAAAAATATTTTATTAATAAATTAATCTCTTTATCAAATATTTTCTATTTTTTAAAATATTTCTGCGAATAATAAGTGAAGTTTAAAAAGAATCTTTACTTTAGCTAATCAACGCATTTTATGTACTTTCGATATTTTTAGATAAAAATATTTGCATTAGAAAATATCTTTTACAGGCTTATTTAAGTTTACTGTCAGTCATTTCAAAATCCTTTAATGAAATTCTGATAAATTTGAAACTTTATTTTATTAACACAAAATATACTTGTTTGTCTTTTGGATGAAACAAAATTTCAGTATTATTTTTCATTAATGTCTTTTGGTAAAACAATTCATTTTAAATTAAATTAATTTTTTTAATAATATAAATTAATTTTTTCTGCTTTTTTACGAAATAAGGAAAATAGACTTTATTTAATGCATAAACAAATAAACGTTATTAACACTCTGACTCCTAAGCCGGCCGTAACCGGCCATGCGACTTCTATACTAGTGGGGCGGATTTGGGCCAGTTGCTGTTCCAAAAGGGTAGAAGGCAGTTGGGTGAGTGGTCATTAAAGGGGCCCTTAAGGGAGAGGTAAGAGATGAAAGGCCTGCCATTCATATCTCCCACCACCCATAGTGAGGAGGAAAGGGAGAGCGGGACGGACGAATCCATTCCACAGATCAATTAGTAAGCAAACCTCCGTATACGACTGTACTCAGATTTTGAGAACTCTTAGTAGTCAGAGAGTTAATATACCTGCTATTAGCAATGAACTATTTATGGTTAAAAAAATCATGTTTATAATTTTGTCCGTAATCTTGCATTTTAACAATTTTTCATAACATATTTAAATAGGGCATAGATGAAAATTCCAGACACCCATTAAGACAGAAATTATTTCTGCAGAGCAAATCAAGTTAATGTTTGTTTACTTGTGCTTTCTTGTTCACGTGTGAAAAGAGCATCGTTGATTATTCTTTCTTTATGACGACTACGCTTTTAACCCCTCAAGTCTCGCGCCCGTGACTTCACGTGCATGGGATTATCACATTCTTAGGCTTATAAACTAAAATTTAATCATTAATTAGCTTTATACTTTGACTGAAAAATTACGTAGACTCGATACGCATCTCAAGTATCCTATGCCTTCTTAGCTGAATGAAAACGACAGCCCCTTTCCGAAACAGGAGGGGTCATCTTATTAGATAGCAAAAACCAGTGGGAGTGGCCTCCCCTAAACTTTCTCGTATACTGCTCAAAAATTTGTCATTTCCCCTCCCTTTTCGTGAATAAAAAAAAATCGAACCTACTGTAATCCAGAAAGCAACGAATATCAGAAGGTTTTTCATTGCAGATTATAGTGTTTGTAAAATATTTAAGTGAAGAATCATATTAAAAGAGATGCCTATGTATTAAAACTTAGCAATATTTATTTTCCATCACACTCCAGCAAGATCCGCTATTATACGCTAGCGAAAACAAAACAGGAGATAAAACATATCCATCACAAACTCCGTGTCAAGGACAAAGTGACGTAATCCTCCCGCTTGGTACCAGAGATTGCTAAGTACGCATTCGCGTGGAAATCAGTTTTGAAACGAATGCTTAACAAGTATGCGATTATACAGACCGACAGACAGTCAACCCCTTGACGGATTTGGCCCAAAGTTTTATACGGACCTACATTCATGACGATAAAATTGTGTACCAAATTTTATCCTTCTAGCTATTCAAGTTTTTGAGTTATAGTGTTCGCATGACTTCGGACATACAGACAGACTTCCCGTTGACGCATTTTGTCCAAAATTTGATAGAAACCTACAAATCATATGTAAAGACCACATACCATATTTCATTCCCGTAGCTCTAATAGTTTTCGAGTTATCGTGTTCACAGACAGACATGATTCCAAAATTGTGTTTTTCGGACTCAGGAAGTCTAAAACGTAGAGATTCGTCAAAATCCCGAGTTTGTTTTTCAAAGTTGAATGGAATACATAAAAAATAGTTTATGTTGATACTGTAGATGTTTCTCTGAAAATAAGTTTTGAGGCATAATGGTAGACTCTTACCAGCATTTCATAATTTGAGAATCTAGTCTAGTGTGGTCTCATACTTTGAAATTTAATCACAGCAAAATTAATGAAACTGCATTAATACTGAGCAAGAGACTACAGGGTGTTCATTAATTATTGTCGGGGTTTCCGTACCTCATAACTTTCGACTAAAAAATATTACGCAAAAACCGATTACGTATTCGTAAATTACAACTCAAAGAATTTTATTAATGATATTAAAATTATTATTAATGATTAATGATTAATTATAAATTATTATAATTTTTAATGATTTTCCTGCGAAGCGTTCGGTCTTCCCGCTCCCTTTCGGTGTAGAACGCTACCAGTTTCCTGAAATTGTGTTAACCAGCGTCTGATAGAATTATCCGAAGGAGGATCTTTCTTGTACGTGGCCCTGAAGCGACGTTGAGTAGTTATGACTGATTTAGTTTCGAAAAACCAGAATACACACATTGCTTTTTCTTGCACGGTCGCCATTCTTATCTATGACGTCATAATTACCCAGACTGCAAATGCGCTAAGTTGTTGCCACGTAGAATTCTTTGAGTTGTAATTTACGAATACGCAATCGGTTTTTGCATAATATTTTTATTCGAAATTTATGAGGTACGGAAACCCCGACAATAATTAATGAACACCCTGTATTACAAATCTTAGATTCGTTTCATTGCAAAGCTCCAAAACTGTTATCGTTTATTTTGATTTTATTTAACTACTTAAGCACATTTTATCTGCATAGGTTTTGCATATTACTATAATTTCTGTTTTAGAAGAACGATAAGATTCTTTTTTGGAGATGCCGAATTAACGCTTTAACAGTGTAGTTTTCTGTACCGTCGAATTAAATGATGTCCCTTATGTTCTGGGAATGTGTAGTCGTATGGATTCATCTAAGAGCCCATAGAACATTTGAGATGTTAATGTATAGCCGGTCATTTTTGTATCTCATGATAATGTCCATAAATGACTTAATTTTAGATGATAAGTGTAAAAATACCATAACTCAAAGAACGAACTGAGCTCGAGCTACACTGTTAAGCAGGCCATTCACTTCACAGATGAACTGGATATTTTAGAACGCGAGAAGGAAAAAGCCATCATAATCTATAAAAATTCATCCAAATGGCTTGTGGTGGTTGGAATTCCGTCTGGACTGAATTTGAAATGAAAAGTAAGAGGGACCCTGAAAGAGGATAGCGAAAATAATAATGCCTTGTATAGATTGAAGCCTCTCTTCGAGGGTAAATAAATTAAAATCTGCTGACAGGGAAAAATCGAAGAGCGATTGACAAGCAGCTGTAGAGAGGGAACGAAGATCCCTTCTTTCAGAGTTAGCGTCCCTTTAAATACAAGTGAATGGCGTGCCTGTATTTTTCGATTAAAATTGGTGAAAAAAACCGGGCTTAGGACGAATGGCATGGTTATACTTCAAGTGAATGGCCGACTTTATGTAGTCAATGTAAGAAGAGTGTTCCTAATAGGTGGATGGGATCATTGTATGCGGGTCAGGCAGTGAAGCAGCTCTCTAAGCTTGCCGTAATGAAAGTCCATGTATTAAAAGACTGCACATTAGGTTAGTATTCTTATTTTTAGGCTGTATTGTTCCAACTTAAATCCGAATTTTCTGCACTTCAGTCAGAAATGTAGTTCGTTCTGGTCCTAGTCTGAATTTTTTTTATCATTTATGTATGATATTAATATGCATATAATTGCGATAGCCAAAATTTCCGTAGATGCATTTCTCTATTTTGTTTCAAAAGTAGTGGCATTTCCCTTTTCCCTAATGGTTTCACGGATACTGTAGCAAGTCGGATATTTTCTTCTGCTTATCGGCTGGCGCAAATGCTATATTATTAAACCATCAAGGAATTACACCTCATGTTCAATTAATCTCTCTGTTTTCTTATGTGTATTGTTGATGGTTTTTCTAATTTGTTCTATTGAACCATAATATTACTTACTTGTCGTATTGTGGCAACGGTTTCTTTATTTGCTTTATTCTATCAACTGTTGGGTGACTATGTTTATAACTAATAAGGGACAAAAAGAGTAGGTAACAAAGAAAAAGGATGCACGAATCTTATTTTCCATCGACTTCAAATTGAAGTAGATCACTTTCCTGTCTATTCGCAAGAGGCTCCGTTGCGAAAACATATCTTGATGTTTTATTCCTCCGTAATTTAAAGCATATCTCTTCATTAAAGTTTATAAACCATATAGATCAGTTACATGATAATGTGACTGATAATGTTGAGTTGCCGTAGGAAAAATATCTGAACAAAATTTACCTGGCAGCTATTTATAGCCCTGAGAAAGAAATAAGTTCAATAGAAGCGCAAATAATAAAATGAATCCGATTCCACAACTCTATGGAGATCAATCGAAATAAAATTTATCTTTAAAGAAAATAAGGAGATTCAAAAATGTAATTGAGGAAAATATGATATAATAATATGTTTGAAGAAATGTTTGGAAGATATTGAAACTCATAGAAGTAATTTTGGCTGTTTCAAAGCATCTTGAAACCACCAACAGAAAAAAGTGAACGTATTTTTAATTCTCATAAATAAGAAATGGTATATACAGTTGCAACTGTAATTGGCAAAGAACTGAATATTTTTAGATATCTGTTTGCCTTATATTATTGACCATCAATTGTTAAAATTATAATTATACCGAATGCTATCACAAAATATATGGAGACAACATTTATTTCCATCGATGGTCCATATTGGTGATACAAATGAGATTAATTTAATGAGTTAAATTTTAATAGTTTGTATCTCTTTCAGGGGTGTTGGTTTCTATAGGAAACCGCCTGTTTAAAACAGTTTGAAATCTGACTTATTTCTGCAATTAAGCTTTCATTAAATGATAAATTACATATTTTTCCTAACATTTAACTTTTGTAGGTCATTTCAAATTAACCCATTCGCTACCAGGGTCTCCTGGAAAAAACGTCCAAAACAGCCCAAGATATTTCGGGATTCAATTAGAATATATTTTACGTCCGTCACATATATGTGACTTCGGGCTCTGGTGGGAAACGGCTGTCTCACATATATGTGAAGGTTGGTAGGGAAAGGCTTAATATACAAAGAAATCTGTTAATATATTTCTAAAAACAGAAATTGTTTTCAAATCTTTAGATTCTATATAAAGCTGTGTTTGTATAATTTTGAAATACTGAACAATTAAGCAAGAACAACAAGCTTAAAAGTTAAAATGTTTTGTCTAAAATAATAACAAAATGCACTGCATAAATATAAACACACTCTGACATAATCAGCCATCATAAGTTGCATATAATGCATTGTTTTCCGAAAAAATATGTGACATACAAAGCAATGACAGAGCATAAAAGTTAAATTTCTATAAAACATTTATACGGGGGAAATAGATGTTACAGTTATACTAAATTCATTCTTCCTTTCCTTGTAAATCGAAATTGAGTTGGCTGTTTAAATCAACCAGAAAAGAAAAGAATATTTCAAAAAAACACTTGTAATACCCATTCTACTTTAACGCCTGTAGTAATCGGAGTAGCATTTCGGCAGCCATTAGGATGGCATAAAAAACTCCAAAACATTACAAAAGTCAGACTGTTCCGCTTTTATTTTCGTGTTTTCTGGATATATGCTGACATTCGTTAATCTAACACTCCCATCGAATAAGTGCCCAGCAAAGCATTACACTAGTCTATTTCTGCAATCTCCAGACTGTAAATGTTTGTTTCTATCTATCTCTCTCTCTGTTTGAGAGTAACAAACATTTAATTTGGAGTTCAGAAAAGGAATGAATAAAAATGGTGCACAAATGTTATTTTTAACAGAGCAATTGTATATATTTCTCTGCGACATTAATGAAACTCTTTATTAACATTCCTAGCGAATAAAACATTTACCCCGGGAATCCGAACTAATTGTGACTAATCTTCGTTCAGATTCCGGAGAATTCGGATTATCCAGGAAATTCGGTAAAATACTCTTGATAAACCAAATGCAGTAAAGTATTGACTCTCAGTTCTCTATAAAGGCGTACGGAAAAAGCACGTGGCGAATTCGGACAGTACAGTGGCAAACAAGTTGCGGGTGAAAAGAAAGATATCTTTGTTTGTTTCTACTAATTAGGGTGTTTTATTCATTCTTAAAGACAAATTCGAATATTTCTTTTAAGTTAGGAATAAACATGGACTCTGTTTCTGATTCGTAATTGGTATTTTTTCGTCATTTTTCAGTGAACGTTTTTGAGAAACTGATGAAACTTCCGATGGCCCAATGAGAAGCAAACATTTTAAACAGTTTTCCATCGTCTACGAGTGGCAGCGGTGGCCTAGTGGTAAGGTCTCAGCTTTGAGGCCGGAGGGTTCCAGGTTCGAAACCTGATTCAACTGAAGATCCGCCGTGCATGGGGCCTGCTGCACGCTAAATCATACGTAGTGTCGAAACGTCCTCCCGTTGGCGTGGCGTGGAAGTTTGGAGAGGGGGTGGCTGCTAAGGTGTCGTCCTCGTTATCTGATCGAGGTTCAGAATTACTAGGTCCGGCCCAAAATAGCCCTCGTGTTGCTTCAAAACGGGACGTTAATATAACGTAATCAAAATCCATCTTCTTAGACTTGCGACAACAAAATAGCGTCTGAAGGCGGAAGTTACAGCTAAACCCTTAAATAAGCATCAATGCTTTATTTTCCTACCAATCGACTGCTTTGAAAATATGAGATTTAGAAGATATTTTAATATCGCATCTCCAGAAGAACAATGCAAATATTCAATGATATATTTGCCCGTGAATGTATCCACTTAAAAAATCCATTCAATATTACTTCTCATTTATGTATTCCCATCCCTCATACGGAGAAACGGAGAGTAATGTTTCCACTGAATTATAATTTGTGATTACTATTTCTCAATTACCCTTTTCACTCGGTTTAAACTACTCGATTCTCTTTTGGAAATTGATCGATATTATTCAGTTTTATCAAGATCATGCAAAATACAACAGAATTAGTTTCTGCTCATACTTGAATAATAATTCATATATATTTGAGATTGCTCATATGTTAATTTATTTGCGATAAAAAAGTTTTTTGAAATGTTTCACTTAGGTACATTAAAGTGACAAATAAATGTGTTTACTTTTCCATAATATATTTAATTCTCCATTATACATATTTAAATAATATATTTTTTGCTTTCTTTCTGGTAATTGCAGTACTCTCAGCATTAAATTTTAGATTTATTTTTTAAGATCTGTTAATTAGGTGCAGTTAATAATTCTTTCATTTTGGTTAACTTACTAGAACTTACTAACAAGTCATATATTACAAACTCTATTGTTTTAAGACATTTTTAAGATAATTGTATATTTCACAGTGTTTCACATTTAATTAGTATTACTGTTCTCCTAGATAAAAGGGGTTGTATTTTTTCAAACTTATAAGAAAGGGATGAATATATTTTAACAAGAGAAATAAGGTATTTCAGAAAACTTTATATTACGGGTACTTATGCATTATAGTTTCCAATTCAATTACAGTCACCTTTTGTAAAACGTGATGAGACATAAAAACTCCGTCATTGTCGCCTCATTCAAGTTACTCCAAAAAAACAGATACCATACAACTAAAATTTTAACTGGCATCATAAAGATCTACGCTTTTCTTCACATTCTACACGTAAACGCTTATTATGCAAATGTTCTGACTAAATTCTGAAAGAGGAATATCTTTATTAAGTGAAATCAAATCCCTGCATATGTCTATGGATAACGGTGTGTGTTGAGGTTATGAATATTTTAAGGTGAAAAGCCACATTTTGTCAAAAGCTATTACCTAAAACAATTATGCGAATAAAGAGTTCAGTTTTGACGTTAAGTTTGCGATGCGCATTTAATATATAAAACGTGAGATTTAAAATAAATAAACAACAATTATGAATATTTTCCAACATAGGTTATTGGCTATATAATCAGTACAAATCAAGTATTGGGGGTTATTTTAAACTTTAAGGTTAAGTTATTTGTGAACCGCAGACATGACATATGACCATATTTGGAAAGGGAATATTCTTTTATTTGTGATTTAAAGCTAAGTCACGTCCTTATCGTGATATTCATGAGCCAATAAATATGAAATTTTGCTCTGTATAATTCTGCAATTTTGAATATAAGTAGATTCACCAAAGAATTAAATCGCAGATCTCGTATACATCAACATTGTATAGTTGTCTCAGCTTGAATGTGGCCTTCTCATTTATTAAACTCGAAGAATTCAAATATAATTAAAAAAGGCAATAATATCCCATAGGTTATATTCATTTTATTTCTGGAAAAATTAGAATATATTTCCTTTAACTAGTTAGAATATAATAAGTTAAATTTGATTATATGATAAATATTAAATTACATTCGCCTAGCTTAGTTTTAAGAATTTACCCCACAGAAAACATAAATTATTTCCTTATTAATCCAAAAATGGCTTCACAGAAGAGCTTTCCTCTTATTTCGTCTCTGAACATGATGTGATGATAATTATGAGGTTATTGCGTAAAGCTGATTCGACCGAACAGCTAATGAAGCTTGTACGCCGAGGAATTGACCTCTCCCAGTGTTGCCCTTTCTAAATTCTTTCCTTATCAATCCAAAAATGGCTTCACCGCAGAGCTTTCCTCTTATTTCGTCTCAGAACATGATGTGATGATGATTATGAGGTTATTGCGTAAAGCTGATTCGACCGAACCGCTAATTAAGCGTGTACGCCGAGGAATTGACCTTTCTCAGCGTTGCCCTTTTTTCCCCCACTGAGGGTAGTTCGATTTGCGGGAAGTTTACCCTTCGTGTTTCCCAGAATGAAGTTAGCCTCACGGATTGCTTTTTTATATTTGGAGGAGTTAATAAAACCTTCGGTTTTATCTTTTCGTAGAAAATCACAGGGGTTTTTTATTATCAAACTTTCACTCATTTTCTTAATAGTTCATTTTTGTAACAAACATATGTTGAATTGTGAATATTAGTAGTTAAGGGTTTTAGGAAAGAGATTATAGAACTTCTGGATCAGAATAGAAGATAATTGACGGAATAAAAAGTGCAGATAAATATTTTTCAAAGTTTTTTTTAAGTTAAAGAGCAAATAAGGATTTTCTTGTTAATACGTTTACTTGTTAATTTATAACAAGTAAAAAAGTATCTACTTGCTATAAATTTCTGGAAAGTTATAAAAAGAGTATTTGAATCTTTCATATTCAAGAAGCAAGAGAAATAATCTGAGAGAAAATAAGAAGTGCCTTTCCTGATTGTACCTCAACTTTACTATTTAATTGGAAAGTGTTATGCTAAGGATTATTGTAAAGTGTACCCAAATATGTGATTTTAATAAGCAAAATTGGAAAAAAAAATCAAATAGGATGTATAGCAAATTGTACATAAATCAAAAAATTAGTTTCGAAAAATTGATTATAAATTTCTACTTTCTATAATGTTTTATGAAAGAAACCATATTTATATGTGGGGTTTGCAATTTTACCCAATTTCATAACTGTTAATTTTTTTTCATATTTTCAGCAATCGTTTATTATTTTATTTTGATTTTCTTATTAATATTTTACAATTCTGAATTCATTTATCTATTTTTTATTACCAACAGTGCATTTAAAACATGAAAATTAAGCACGATATATTTATTTCAAAAGTGAATTTAAAATACGTTATCAAAAGAAGCACTATATCCTTGAAAATTCATTACTCTTCCTTCTGAGAGAAAGCATTTGCAGTATTGGACAATATGTTTGCTTGCTCCATTTATTAATATGACTATAATGTATATTTTTTCATTTAATTGCTATCCTGGGACATTTAAATATGGAAAAAATCTAAATCTAATCACTTTTAAAGGCAATTTATAAAAGAATGGAACGTCTTAATGCGTCTATTAATTTCCAAATGCAATTTTCATGTTTCCTTACATTGATTTTCTAAGTGTCTTATGGAAGAATTTGTAAAAGTATGGAAGACCGGGGTTAGTTGGGCATAGGGGCACGTTGGGTCAGTCGCGATATTTTTAATATTTTTCGGTATTTGACGCTGCCATTCCAGACAAGTGTGTATTATCCCGCCTTCCTTCTTTCACATCAGCGTCATTGAAGAAGTAGCGTTCATTAAAGAAATAGCCAGAATTTTCAAATTTTTACTAAACTGGGTAAATTTCCTCACTTATGAATAATCGTTTTTTTCTTTGCTTATAAATTATAATTTCCATTTTGACAAATAATATTCAGAAAGATAATTCTTTATTGTTACTTTTGGGCTTGTTTGCTTATCGAAATGCTTTCAGAATAAATCTCAACACTCATGAGAAACAAAAATGGCGATATGGGGATAGTTGGGCCATTTCGCATGGGGCACGTTGGCCCGCGCTACTACATAGGGTTTATCAGGATGTGCGTTATAGAAATATCTCTGAATATGTGGGATGGAATTGGACCAGATTTATTATGCAAGATACTTGTTATGAAAAACCATGCGGGCTCAATTTTGATTATAATTAAACAATACTATTTGACGATGTCCATAAAAGCTGTATCTCAGTTTGTATTGACTAGAAATGCACAAAATTTGTATATATTACACATATTGTGGATAATAACACAACTTCGTTACTTAAATTAATAAAGTATAATAATATAGAAGAATGTTTTGTAATAGTCGCTTCATGTTAGTAGTGGCTCAACTTACCCCGCATTCGGGACAGGTTGGCCCAATCGCTCTGGTGTCAGTTTGAGATTTTAAATTAATACTGATAGTTAATATATTAAATTTTACTATGGCGAATTATCTCTGAAGGTTCACTAATAGTGTCAGGTTTAAATTTTTTTTAAATTTTAAATTTCCTTTTCTAAAAAAGTCTTAAAAGGAAAAACGGCCCAACTAGCCCCGGTCTACCCTAATGCTAATAATTCCTACAATCCTTGATCTTTAATTCTTTAAAAGAGCTTGATAAATTTATATAAATAAGTCTAAGGATTGCAAGAAAAATAAATGACAAATTTTAAACCCTGTCATATCTGAAGCCCCACACCAAGCAAATGAGCTGCCATGACGCAACGCACCCAGCAAATGGGCAGCAAAGAAAACCATAGACCGCCAAAAGGGCAAAAACTGAGGACGGCAGCGAGCACTTTCACTCCAAGTCCGTCCATAAGGTAAAACGAAAAGAAGAATAAATGAAAAGCTATATTAAATTTAAATGTTTAGTTTAAATAAAAACAGCAGTTAAACTGCAAATTTCTAAATACATCATTTCCTTCTTCAAGTCAAAAATGTAGCAAGCAAATAATATTGTTAATAAATTATTAGATTATTGAAAATTCGTTGAAAAAGGGCCGAAATCGTAATGATGTAAATTTGAAGAACGGTGCAATATTTGATTAGTGACAATTTTGATATATTTACGATGGAAAACGCGGGGAATATAAATTTTTCACTTTCGGAATGTATATAAATTTTCACTTACATAGTAAATATAGTTGACTGAATATTTTATTGTATGGCAGCAAATATAATTCACAGTTTCAATTAAGTAAGAAAGGTTAAAAATTTTGAAGTTTTTCAGAATATAAGTATAAGTTTCATAGCCATTTGTGAGGTTTAGATACAGGTATCGAAGCTAAATGAAAAGCACACTCATGTATCAGGAGCAATTATCTGATCATTTGACAAGATGCTATGCTAACATCAAATTATGTACAAACCGAAACACGAACGAATACGATAAATGAGCCTAAAGCTAGCCGAAAGTGTACGTGATGCAGATGGTCATTGGTCATACAGGCACAGTCCACATTATCTTAAAACTGGAAGTATAATTTACAGGCAGATGTTATTTGGATAACAATATTGTTCTGCATTCAATAGGCAGAGTAATTTTTTATAAGTTAGAGCAAGAAATGCTATTTATATTTTCATTGTCGAGTTTGCTAACCACATATTACATTCAGCGAGTGTAAACATCATTTTTCGAAGCATAATGCAAAGTAATTTTTGTTCAATGAATTGAGAATTTTAAAATAAGTTAAGTTTCAGAATTTCGACTTTCTGATCCATTAAGTGCAGAAAAATAAAATTCAGTATTATAAAAGTAATGCGGTTTTCATTAGATTATTAAAAAAATATGTTTAGTTTTGTCTCTTAATGCATATATTAATTCGAGTCATTTCTACTTTTTTATTTATTAATGGGCATTTCCTGATTAATATAATACACACTTAAATTTTACCTTTAGAGGAGGGTTGCCGCATATGAACCATAAGCTAGTTTGGAGTTTTGTCGTAACTTAAAATCTATTACGTATTTGAACCTTAAAGTAGGCAACTGTTGGTACAACATTTTAAATACGATTTGTGCGATTATTTTTTAGAGAAAGTGCTACATTGCTTCAATAAGAAAATAAGTGTTTTACATTTATATATCAACAATTGTGTTTTAACAAAAGATTAATAGTTCTTAATATGTTTTTAGTAAGTTTCAAAATTCGTTATTGTATCCTCAGAGAAGAAGCTTGATTGGCAATAACTTACTGAAATAATTTATCAAGTAAGTTCAAAGATAAGGTTGGGTGAATTTGTTTTATTGTCGTCTAAAAATTCCTTGTATATGGCCACAAACAGTTACCGGACTTGAACCAGTCAAATCAAGGGAACTATTATCTAGAGCTATAGGAATACCTCTGAAAGCAGTTATACTAATTAGTATTCCTCGTAGATTGGATGTAGAACAAGCAAAAGCAAAAAAATCAAAATAAATGGTCTTAAGGACATCAAATGTTAGTTCAAAAATATCAAAACTTAAGGCTGCATGATTTTGTATCATATGTGAGAAACAAAGGATGAAGAAGTAATGATATGGTGAATAAAATTTCATATTTGAGTTTATGCAATGTTTGTTGAGATGAATCTGAGAATCAAAAAATACTTCTGTTTCAATTGTGCTAAAACCCGCTAGATGTTTACTCATCAGCAGTCTAAAGAAGAATAATTTAGCATAGGTTCCATCTTTCTCTACTTTGGTCCAGAACAAAACTTGTTTTGCATCATTTTGTGAATTTATTGACAGCAGGTTTCCCTACATTATCTATCCTATTAAAATTCGAAGGTAAACAAACGTATGTATGTATGTATATATGTATGTCCTTCTATCTTCTCACGAACCGCCGAACGGAGAAGCGCGCGGAATTATTATTATTGCAATACCGTTTGTTTTGTCACTGAACTAATACTATTGTAAATATGCAATAAAAAGTAAAATAAGTACAGCAAATGATTTCCAGGAAAATGTCAAATCCGAATAATTTGACTTTTAAGCTAATCTAAGCACTTAATATTTTGATAAAAACTTCTTTGCATAGACGGATGGTTAATGGTGGTGGGGATATGTGAAAATTTAATCAAGGAGTATGCGAGGGAATAAAGGCTGGGAACCCCTCAGATAGATCATTCATTTCGGTATGACAAGGCATAATTTTTTTTTTACAAAATAACAATTTTTATTGTATTTTTTTATAATAGTCAATTTTGACGCGTTTTCGCGGGAGGAATGTTTAAACAGATCTTTTCTCCTTATTTATTTAGGAGAGAATGTTGGGCATGTCTCACGTTACATCACTTTTTTCCGCCATGGAAAGAAGCATTATTCGAGATACCCCGCGCAGCGCCGGGCCACGCAGATAGTGTAGACTATAAATTTTGTATCTGTTTGCTGGCATGTACAATTTTTTTTCTAATTTCTTTTGTTTACAATTTTACTAGATCCAGATGAAGTTACCAGATCATACTTTACAAATCCTACGAAGAAATGCATTTTTAATATGAATAAAATCCCACGAAAAACAATATATGAAAATCTTTAAATGATTATTGGTTGAAATGTTATTGAAGAAAAAAGAAAAATAATTTATGTATATAAATGGTCACATTGTTTGGTGAAAATATATTTTCTTCAGAAACTTGGTAACGATTACGTAAAAAATGTGAGAAATCATTGAATATTTTGAAGGTTTTATCTACTACAGCTTGGGGAGCTGATAGACCTTCCATGCTCCGGATCTATACGGCCACAATACTTTCTAAACTTGATTATGGTTGTCAGATTCATGGTTCCGCTGGAAAAATTATTCTACAAAAATTAGACCCAATTCACCACGCAGCTCTCCGACTATGCTAGGGAGCTTTCAGAACTTCCCCTGTTCAGAGTCTATACGTCGACTGTTTTGAACCTGCCCTTAATTATAGAAGACAAATGTTATCACTGCATTATTATTTTAGAATCAAATCAAATACATATCATCCTTTCCATAATTTTAAACTTCGTCCGTTTCTGGTTCGATTACAGGAAGCTAGAAAATCAATTATCCCTGTATTTTTCTCAAGAGTCCATAATATCCTTACGAATCTAAACCTGTTATACGTACCTGTAACTATCCAGCCAAAGCGAAATTTCCCCCCTTGGAAATTTTTCGAAACGCATGTGTTACACCCATTTGAAAACTTGAACAAATCCAATACAGCTGACATTATATACCAAAAAACCTTCATAGAACACAGAGAACATTATAATAGTTTTGTGCCCATCTATACAGATGGATCTAAATCGGCTGATCAGGTTTCTTTTGCAGTAGTTTTTCCGAACACAATTTTTTCTTTTTGTCTTCATCCTTCCTGTTCCATTTACACGGTGGAGATCACTGCTGTCTTGTATGCATTGGAGTAAATTTCCAAGAGCATTCAAAAAATGTTCATAATTTACACAGATTCTTTAAGTGTTTTAAAATCTCTTGACTCGGTTCATGATCACACTCATCCTCTGGTATTTAATGTTTTAGATATTTTAGAAAATTTAGCTTCTCAGGGTTTTATAATATACCTATGTGGAATACCTTCTCACGTTGGAATACTTGGTAACGAGCAAGCAGATAAGGCTGCCAAGTCCGCTACAATTTCCAAAGATGGTACTGTTCCTATTGGCGATTTTAACCTATATTTTACCACATTCAGAAAAAATTAATATTTTTCTAAAAAAATTATATCGCAGACTAATGAGACATCAAGCAAAAGTATAGAGTTAAAAAACTTAAGAAAACTTTATCGGTTGTCTTTTTGCAAGCTATCCTATATATAGGACGATGGTACAATCCACTACTACATGCTTTGCAGTCAAGCATCTTGGTTTACATGAAATGGTAGTAAACATTCAAAGCAAAGTCCTAAACTACATTTTTGGCAAATAGTTAAAGGTTTTCTTGTACAGTTTTTAAGCTGTCATTGGCGTTGCTTTCCATTTACTAGAAAGGGTTCACTTTGGAATTTGAAGTAATCTGGATTTTTTTTTCGAATGTCCAAACTCATTCTTGTAACATTGAGAGGTGCACACAATCTCATATAAGCTATTGTAAAATGTCGAAGAAATTCGAGGAGTTCTACAACTTGCTCTGGAGGAAACGTTTTTAATGTTTCTAAACTAGTGCAACCAGTGATGTCTCAAATACATTTTTTAATAATGGTGAATGCCACTTATTTCTTGCATGGATGAAAAACATGTTTTTATGAGATTGTCCAACAAATCTACACCATTTTTGTACAAATTATACGAAACAACACACAATGGTATGTCTACTTTCTGCTTTCCACCCTTCATTCTTCTTTCTACTTTTTTAAAGCCTCTTTGGTCGTCAAAATTGGAGATCAATGAAACAACTCTATTGTCAATCCATCGAACAGCTGCAATGTTATTAAAGGGCATTTTGTCATTATATTTTCCTTAACTGTTCCCGTAGCAAAGAAACGCTTGCTTCTGAGAGGCCAAAAAGATCACACGACGTAAAAATGTTATCCTTATAAATTTTGTGGTTTGCATGAGTTTCAACAAAAGACAATCAATTTTCAACGACTGGCTGGGCTAATGATTTCTTTTCATAGTCATGTCACATTTTTTTTCATAATTGCTTTACTGCCTGATATGGTATAATACGAGAGGGATATACATCGAAAGATGAGAGTATCCTTAGATTGTAACCAAATTTTACGGGTTAGTTAGTTAGTTAGTTAGTTATATTAACGTCCCGTTTTGAAGCAACACGAGGGCTATTTTGGGACGGACCTCGTAATTTTGGACCACGGTCAGATGACGAGGACGACACCTGAGCTGGCACCCCCCTCTCCAAACTTCCACGCCACACCAACGGGAGGACGTTTGGCCACTACGTATGATTTAACGTGCAACAGGCCCCATACACGGCGGATCTTCAGTGGAATCGGGTCTCGAACCTGGAACCCTCCGGCCCCAAAGCCGAGACCTTACCACTAGGCCACCGCGGCCTAAATTTTACGGGTTTCCTTTCATGTACAGTTTGCATTCATGTCTTCCAAAACAGCGGATTATTCTTTCATCATTACTTAAATGTTCAGAAAACATACCAAACTGTTAAAAAACTTTATTCAACAATTTCTAATTTGGACGTACTTTCTAATAGCGATCTGAATCAATAGTAGTATTGTCATTAAAGTATAAATAACTCTTGATATCTAAGTATTGCTTTCTTGACATTGTTTGACTAACAAGCGTCGTTCCAGTTTCAGACGCATTTCCCCAGTACATTTTTTCTCTGAGTAAAATGTAACATCCGCTATAAAAAATTAATTCCCAAAACTTGTTAAAGTTCATCGAATTTTAGACAAAAATCGTGAACATTTTTCTGCCAAGCATGCTTGTTACCATTTACCATAGCTGGATAATCACATTTTCAGCTATCATCTTGAGAAGTTTCAGGGTGATTTTCCTGAAATCACATCCGTAAAATAATTAGGAGCTGATGAAAATTTTGGTGCACAATTAGTCAATGTAGGTGTTGAAACATGCTCAGCAGCATCTTTTTTCCTTTAGAATTTCAATTGTTCCATCTGCTTCTTCTTGAATCTTTTCGTCAAAAGCAACATGACCATGTTCAATGCTGCTGCAGGCATCATCAACTTTTAAATCATCAGTGACAATTTCTGGAACATGTGGCGATATTATAATTTAAAAATCACTATCATATTAATCGGCCAATGGCCTTAAATACTTAAAAGCTTCTTCAATTAAAAATCTCCGACTCATTTCCAATTCTGGAAGGAACGGATGTGAAATCAGATTACACCTCGAACAGTAGTATTCTATTCCCTACAAAAGATAGCGTCAGCACGTAACCAAAACTCTCGACCAAAGAAACAGAACAAATATATTATTCAAGACACACCTACAGGTTCATATTACAAGTAAACTAGATGCTATTGAGTTCTGCAATAAGTAAAACATAGGTATTCTAATCCTTTTTCCCGAAATTTCAAACGCCTTTGTATGGGTGTGCATAGTAGGGGATTTTACTATCGTCCTATATATAGGACGGCACCTAAAACCTTTGTAAAACCAGTTTGAATATAGCTTTTTGTTTGCAAATTTTACTTAGAAATAACATATAAGACATGCCATGAATCAATTTGAAAAAAGAAATTGTATTTTTTTCTCATAATTATTTAAAAGAAAAATATAATTCTTGTCAAATAAAGTAGCAAAAATTAGCCAAATTCAAAATTCTTAAAAAAATTAAAAATGTTCAAAATTGAACTTAGAGAGATAATAAATTATACTTATCAATCTTAAAATATACTTTAGAAGCAAAATATAAATTAAAAATGCGATATTGGCTATGGAAATTCGACAAATCTTAGCTGTCCTATATATAGGACGATGGTAAAATATGGGTTGAAACGCACATTAAATTTTTGCTTTACTCCAAATGGCAGGAACATTGGAACGTAGAGACTGAAGACAAGCTTAATGGTGTCAAACCAACTGTGGAGTCTTGGCCTTCTTTAAAGAATAGAAAAGCTGATACTGTTTTAACTCGGCTCCGTATAGGGAATACAAGATTTACTCATCGTCACTTATTGCTCGGAGATCCAGCGCCAATGTGCTCAGAGTGCAACTGTATTATGTCTGTCCATCACATCTTATCAGCATGCTCAAATTTTAACTCGCAACGTTTACGATTTTTTAATTCTCCTACTATTTCATTACCTGCATTACTTGGCGAAACTCCTCATGTTCATCTTTTTGCATTTTTGAAAGGAATCGGTCTTTACTCCCTTATTTAAACAGGGTTTAGTTTTAACTGAAAACTGTTTTCATCGGTTTTTATGCATATTCAACCTTATTCTTTTATCTTGACATGATTTTTACATTTTTTCTGGCGCAGAATGGTCAACTTCATGGTTCTTGCGCCAAAAACCCCAACACAACCAACCAACCACAAACATTCTCATGAAACGCATGCACCAAATTACTAAACCATTGCTTTTATTCCGCCTTGTCTCAATTACAGAAAAACACATTTTGCTAATTCGATTCACAAATTCTAAGAAATAAAATTAGAATTTCACTTCGAAGCGAGGATGCAAACACGAAACAATGCAAATTTCCTCATTTTGTTATCGCAATCTGCATTCGAATGCATTATCCTGTTCATCAACAAATCTCGTTTTCTGCGGACTGAAATAGTGACACTTGAAAGTTTCCAATGAATAAATTAGAAGAACTCCTCAATATGTGTTTTCTCTAGAATTGTCAAGAGGGGAATATAAAAAGAGTCCTTCTGAAATCAGTTCACATACAACCTTGTTCTAAGTAGAAATTATTTGTCTTCTGGGATTTCCAGAGCGGATTGCAATTTAAAATTTCCTCTGATTTTATCCATTAGGTAATTCACTAAATAAAATGCATCTATATCATGCAAATTTATAATTATGATTTTTTGTACACAGCATTAAAAGCTTTAGAGAATTATCTTTGCATCGTAAAACATTCTTTAGAATTACAGAAAATATAAAAAATCTTGATTAATATTTCTCTGGTGTAAAAATTAAAATATGCTTACATTTAGTTTAGCTAAAAATATTTGGAAAACAAAAATCGTATAATTTTATTTATTATATTATTTTATCAAAACAATTGTAAATTGGCATACCTTATGAAAAATAATTGTAAATATTTGGATGAATTTTCTTAAATCACAAATAAAAATTGGGTAAATGGAATTGGTTACAAATTTCTCTAAAATATATTTGTTGTGCGGCATTTGTTTTTACTTTGTTCCCAACAAAGAAATTTTGTATCTGTTTGCTATCATTTACATTTTTTTTCTAATTACTTTTGTTTATTTATTTTTACTTTTCAATTTTGGAATTTAAATTTTTTCTCAATTATGTTTGGATCCAATCATTTTGTTTTGTTACCTGTGCGAAATCTGTGTGTTTTATATGCTGTGTGATATTTTGTGTTTGTGTGTGCTATTATATGATTTTTGAATGTTTTATTCTTTTTTCACTTTCCCTCTTGTACAGTATTAATGTGTTTCTCATTTTCATCCATTTTTTGTGTATATGTGACGAGTTATTTTACATCTATACCTTTTTTAAAAATTTTATTATGTTTCAGTATCTTTTCCCCTTGTTTATTCACTTCATTCCTTAATACCATTCATGTGTTCGTATGGATGTTCCCAATTTATTGTTTATTTGCATCTTTTTTTCTTCCCCCTTTTTTGTTTGGAATTTGCATTCGTATAATTTAATTTGAAGCTGCCTTCAACCCTTTTTTGAGTCTTTTACTTACTTCTGTAAGCCTTGTGTTGTACTTGTTGGTGCGCAAGGAGTTTTTCTCCAGAGTTGCAAAACAAAAATTGTGCTAAAAGAAATTGGCAGTCCGATTTGGGAAAGTTTTTTTTAAATTGGACCGATGGCACAATTATTATTACTACATAGTATATGTTTTAAAGTGTATTTCTTAATAAACGAACTACAAGAAAATTCTACTTTCTTTTTATTAAACTTTCTTCTGTATTACTCTATATTAAAAAGGCAGCAAACAATCTATCATCATACAATATATAATTATACCTCAAGTTCTCAAATTTCGCCTAAACCCGATAGAAAATTCCATTGCCCATTTTTCTGAGGCCTTCGAATGCTATAAATTATTTCAATTCAGATTGAAAGGCATTTATTCTGGTTGAAAAACTACTTTCTGTATTAAGTATATTGCTCTATACTACCAGCATTTCTCATCATTATGATATAAATTGGTTGTATTTTCAGTATCGTATAATAAGAAAATAAAGTTAGCATCTCATATTGAACAATCGCTACCATGAAATGCAAATTTAATAAGACTAAATTCCCGTGAAAAACAAAAAAATACATTCATTAAATCAAAATTCGGTTGAAATACTAAATTTAATACAAACAAAACGATGTTATATATAAATGGTGCCATTTCTCAATAAAAAAAATTAATTCAGAAGTGTTTTTATGAAACGCATACACCAAATTAAAAACTTTATACTTTTATTCGTCCCTTTCTCAACTAGAGAAAAATTTATTTTGGGAACTCTTTTGGCAATTCCTAACAAATAAAATTAGAATTTTACTTCGGAGCGTGAATGCAAAAAGATATCAGATCATACTTTACAAATCCTACGAAGAAATGTATGTTTAATATGAATAAAATCCCATAAAAACAAAATATTACAATCTTTAAAAGACTATTGGTTGAAATGTTATTGCTGAAAAAAACAAAATAATTTACATATATAAATGGTCACATTGATTGGTGCAAATATATTTCCTTCAGAAAAGTTTTCATGAAACGCATGTACCAAATTACTAAACCAATGCTTTTATGCCGCCTTTTCTCAACTATAGAAAAACACATTTTGCCAAAATTAGAATTTCACTTCGAAGCGAGAATGCAAACACGAAACAATGCAAATTTCCTCATTTTGTTATCGCAATCTGCATTCGAATGCATTATCCTCTTTGTCAAAAAAATCTCGTTTTCTGCCGACTGAAATAGTGACCCTTGAAACTTTCCAATCAGAAGAACTCCTCAATATGTGTTTTCCTTAGAATCGGCAAGAGGGGAATATAAAAAGAGTCCTTCTGGAATCAGTTCACATGCAACCTTGTTCTAAGTAGAAATTATTTGTCCTATGGGATTTCCAGATCGGATTGCAATTTAAAATTTCCTCTGATCTTATCCATTAAGTAATGGATTAAAGAGAAAGAAGTGAATGGACTGCTGAATGAGGTTTGAAATGGTGATTGACTGTATGGAAGTCGTTGTAATTTACAGCAATTTAACGTTCGAATCTTGGAAATGGTATATCTTGGAAAAGGGCAAAAAAGAACTTTCAATAAAGTAATTCGTATTTTTATATCAATTCCTTTACATTTTATTACATGAATTGGAAAGAAGAGAAGTCACAATTTTTGGGGTATTTAACTATTTGGACTATATATCGCGTTAAAAGTTAGAATATGAAGAAATCTGCTTTCGCAATAGTTAAACTTTTGATTTTACATAATAATTTATCTATAAGTAAGTTTATTTATCCCGAAGCCTGAAAACTGTTTCACCTATATAGCTTCAGGTTTCCTCTTGTCCAATACAGTTTCTTTTTATAACACCTTATGGCCATGACAGTCACTGCGATTTCGAGCGTAATCCTAATAAAAAGAAACCAGGAACAGCCAACATAGGTCGTCTTATAAGCTTGTTATGTGATAACAGACAGAACGCTTGCTTTCGACCTGGATCGAAAATTTCAATCATTTTGATTGATTTTATTTTTATTCTAATTTCAATACTAATATTCTATGAACAAACTGAAAAAACCATAAATCATCGAACTAGTTTAGACTAAAATCTAAAAATATATTTTTATACTTTTCCTATGTATCTCAAGTAAATCTCTCACAAGGACTGAATGGGGTGGATTTTATGGGGGGTAAGCAGAGGTTCACTTCCCAATAAAATATATTTTTGTATTTCAAATATATAATTATTTTATCTAGTTATTGGAATTGTGAAAAAATCAAATGACAACAATCTCAAACATTGTTATTATTCCATATTTTACTTTTGGCCACAATTTAATACAATGTGTATTGTATTTCAAAACATGATTATAATGGAAAGTTTAAAAATAATTATTTGAAAGTTATGTTAATTTTACTAAAATGAAGTAACTTCATCGCAAAATCATGACATTTGCAAGTAATAGTTCAGTAAAATGGTACATTTTGGTATGCAAAAGGTCGGGTAGTTTTGATTTTTGGATATGTTGTTAGTGTTGAGCGCGTGTCGTAAAATCCAAGTTTTCGACCTCGACCTCGTCGCGCTAAGGCTCGCCACTTGAACAAAACATCAAAATTGTGATTCTTTTCTAAATTTTTTCAGAATAACTCCAGAACGGTTGGTTTTACAGAAAATATTATCCTTCACAAATTTAAAGTAGAGTAAATTTGTCACAGTTTGAGCCCAAAATCAGCTTTGTAACTTAAATAGTGACCGAGACACAGGCTTCCAAAAAATCACGATTTTCACAAAAACTTATGAAAATTGTTATTTTTCGTCAATTTTTGTTGAGTATGTCCTAAACTACTATAATGTGTTTAGAACAAAGTCATATGGATCAATTTAAGAGGCGAGTAAATTTGCTGTAAGTAAAGCACTATAGGATGTTTCTACGACTTGTATTTCAAGTTATGCAGTTGTTCAACAAAAGAACGGTTTAGAAATTTTTAACATCATAAAACAATTAAATAGTCTCAAAAAATATGTACTATAACAAAAGTTAAAACTTGGGCAGTAGTTGTTAGGCATAAACCGTATAATATATGTTATTTAAAGTTTTTGCCTTTTAGACGGGACAGGACGGAAATCTTCAAGCTCTGTCTGCTGCTCCTTGTCCTCTTCATCCAGCTGAAGATTTAAATCTTCTTTGTCTTCGTATATAAAGTTATTTATTGACGATGGCGTGTCGTCTTCATCTTCAATGCTGTTCTCAAGTAGATTGATGTGTGACACGTTCTTGCAAGCTTCTCCCAGAGAACAAGTGGACAGGAAAGAACATATAAGACCTGCATCCTTTCTTGCAGTTGCAAGATATAATTTTCAAGAGGGATTCAGGATCTGCATCCCTTTCCATTTTGCATGGGAAGAGGCCGAATCGGGTAGGTACCCAGCACCACTCAGGAGGGTTTTTCTCATGTCCTAACCACTTCTGTATCTGAAGGTAAGATCTTAAGGCATGAAATCGTGCTGCATCTACGGTTGGGGGTAAACGTGCTAGAGTGGACCTTGCTTTAGTTGCTGATTGGGTAAATAGCGTGTAGCGCAAGTGATTGAGATCACTTGCAGAGGTTCTGGGGTTACCTCCATATAAATGAATCAGAAAAGTTTCGTCTGCCTTAGCCACTTGGTCAATGGTAGCTTCAGAGTTGAAAAATACTTGTATTTTTTCATCCGGGTGTCGGTTTTTTTCTAAAAGAGAGCAAAATTTTGTTTTTCCATGACCGAATAGTGCACTTGTAGTATCACACCCACTGAAAGCGTGAATGAACAAAATAATTCTGCTGAATTTGTATTTAAATGACGTTGTGGAGTATAACACATCAGGCGTCCTCCCTTTTCCACATTTTCGGAAGTACAAGTTCTCTTTCATTGGAGCTAACCCCGTTAGAAGGACTAAAAAGCCAATGTCTTCACCAACCACGAAAATAATGTCATACTGAGATTTAACAGAAACAGCAGTTTCAACAATTAGCACGTCTGCATCCTCTACTGCCTGTTTGACTGTTACATTTGCTTTTTGTAGAAACTTTTTCAAGAGGTCAATGAAACTCACCCTGTTTCTTTCATTTGCTAAAAATTGTTCTTGAGAAATTTCTGGCCATGTGGCTTCATTGAAGATTATCTCATGTGATGAAGTAAGTTTGCTTGTCGAATGCGTTCTGCACTTTTGGTGCTCTTTCCATTCACATCAGAAGGATATCCATCAAACAACACGGCTACGTTCGATCCATAATGTGTTTGTAAGTATGTCAGATAACTCTTAGCAATGTCTCCGAAATTCATGTGCCGCTGCCAAACAACTTTGTGAAGTAAGTGGCCTCCATTCACCACTACAAAATTATTTTTACCTTGGACAGCATCAATTTTGGTTGGTGTGAACGCTGAAAACAGGGACGATTTAGTTCCCATTCGCATTCCCTCTTCATTAAACAGTGACAAAGGGAAAGGTGACAGTTCAAATGTGAAAAACATTTTCAAGTCTTCATCTGACTGTCTGGCGACACAAATTCTGTAGAAGAGGGTTAGTGGGTTCACAGTAATTTTTTCTTTCCCAATTTTAGCACTGTTGTTAACAGACGCAAGTGTAATGACTTTATCTTTACGCTTGAATTTAACGTTTCCGAAATTGCCACCAACAATTCTGGAGATTCCTTCGCAACCAAGTTAGTGAGACAAGTGGTAGTTCACATCCGCCGTTCCTACTACACCACCGCTTATTGACATCAGCACATCATTTATGGGGAATGGTATGTGTTGAGTAAACCACCTTTATTAGTTTAGGACATATTCAACAAAAATTGACGAAAAATAACAATTTTCATAAATTTTTGAGAAAATCGTGATTTTTTGGAAGCCTGTGTCTCGGTCACTATTTAAGTTACAAAGCTGATTTTGGGCTCAAACTGTGACAAATTTACTCTACTTTAAATTTGTGAAGGATAATATTTTCTGTAAAACCAACCGTTCTGGAGATATTGTGAAAAAAATTAAAAAAGATTCAAAATTTTGATGTTTTGTTCAAGTGGCGCGCAGTGGCGCGCCTTGGCGCGACGATGTCGAAAACTTGTATTTTAAGTCACGCTCCCAATACTAACATCATATCCAAAAATCAAAACTACCCGACCTTTTGCACAGCAAACCCCTATTTTCTGACGGATTTACTGGACTATAATATAGAAAAAAATTTTGTTTTCAGAATCAAAACATGAAATTAATTTAAATGTTTGCAAATTTAAATATTACTTACAAAAACTGCGCAAAAATATTGTTCTCATCACTTTCTTTTGGTTATGCTTCACTTGCATCATTAGCACAATATTTTTTTAGCAAGGATTTGAAGTAAGACTCGGCATTCCAATCTCTCAGGTTGGGGAGTTTTTCAAATATATGTGATGAAATTTTTGCTGTTGTTATCTTGTTCTTATCGGAGATATTCAGAAGTTCATCTGGTTGAAACTCCTCTCACACTTAAATGAACAACAATGAGCATGTTTTGTGCAATTGAGCAACTTCATTATGTCTTTTCGAACAAGTGCGTTGTCCCTCCAAGCAATCGCGGTATGCATTCTTTTATATTCTGGGTGTTAAATTTGAATCCCATGCAAAGGCATAAAATTTCACACTCTACAAATCCAGGGGGCTTTCCCGAAGTCCACTAATCATAGCCAATTACTTTCAGCTCATCCATCAGTGAGAAATGCTCCTCATTTTCTTTGGAGGCAAGCAGGGAACGACAAACACGTCCCAATGCGAACCGACAGGAGTTTGGTCGCTGCGAAAGGTTCTCGACTTTATTTTTATTAATTTGAAAAACTAATTATATTTTTGAGGGTATGGATGAAACGGAGATCGCTTTATCTTGAGAATGCATCTCGTAATTTTCTCTTATTTATTTCTCGTAAAAATCCAGTGACGGAACGGTGTCCCGGCTCCACTACACCCCTGCATATACGTTTAAGTAGATGGATCCACTACTCAGATTCCAACCCAATGTCACAAGTCAAATTACCATTGAATATAAGAATTTTACCAACGAAAATCGTCGAAAATTTCTAGCACCATCTTCTTCTAGAAATATCAAGATGTAATTTTCTATATTTCTATTGCATTGATTTATTTTTAGAATTCAAGATAATCTTTTTAAGCTTTTATTCATTTTTTGCCCCCTTACCTTGTTAGCAGTTAATTCCTAAAAGAACACTTATTTCAGAATTGTGCGAAAATTTGTTTAAAAAGTCCCAAGCAGTTTTTCTTTCGTTCCTTAAATTACTTTATAAACTCCACTGGGAAACTCTATGGCTTAATACTTTTCGGCAACAACAAATAACTTACTTCTGAGAGCTTTATTTTATGTGCCTTACTAAAGTTTTATCTTATAGAGTTTGAAAAAAATAAGACATAAAAAGAAGAAAGAGGTAAAATATTTTAATCTCAACACTTTCATTCAGGCTGATAAGAAGAATGAATAACAAAATTTAAATTCAATAGTTCTACAACGAAACAGTATGCAAAGTCACATATATATTTCAGTACAAACACACACACATACTTATATATATATATATTATTACAATCTCAAAGAAATGAAACACACATCTTCAGTGCAATTTTTGTCCCTCCACTGGTATGGTGCGAAAATTTGGAGAGGGTATTCCAGCTCAGGTGTCGTCCTCGTCATTTGACCGTGGTTCAAAATTACGAGTTCCGTCCCAAAATAGTCCACGTTTTGCTTCGAAACGGGATGTTAATATAACAAAACTAAACTAAAAACAGTGCTCTTTGTATTATTAACATCAGTACTTCATGGAATCGTAAAAAATAGGCTAGAAAGGAATAACTTAGAACAATTTGAGTTAATCTGTTTACTTCAATGCAAAATCTGATCAAATATTCCTAACCTATCCCTGGGCACTCTTCGATATTTCGGTTTAATCTTCAAGCTGTAAATCCTATGAAATAAAACCGTAGATTTTAAAACTTCTTTTGAATGATTTGCTTCACAGTTATTATGTTTTAAAAATTTATTTTTGTTTACTACAGAAAAAAATATAATTTTCTTGAAAAAATTAATGGAAATAAAAAAAAATCAATTCAAAAGTTCATTAGTTCAGTGAACAAGATTGAAACAAATGAAATAATAAAAATGATCAATATAACATTTGACATTTAAATATCGAATTCTAATTAGAATTTCTAGCCATTTAACTCCAGCTCTGTTGCTACCTTTCTGAAACAAATGTCATATAAAAATAATTATGCAAATATTGAAGAATATTTTTCCTTATCTGACTCAAATACAATTATTTAATACAAGGTTACCTTTTGAAAACATATTTATTTTAGATATGTGCACGAGCTTAAGATTATTAATAAGAAGGAAAACATGGTCAAAATGTCTATGAAAATGTTTCTTCGTTGAATTTCTACACCACAACAAATACTACCATAAAAAAATTGAGCAACAATATTTAAATACTTAATTAATTGAAAACCTATTATTGATACTTTTCCTGAAAGCCATAATTCTTCTTTGTACAGGAAAAGAATTCCAGATAATCGAAGAGCATTTGATGTACTACGAATTCTGATTCTAAATCACGAATAAGGAAAGCGATAAACGAAACCCCACACTCAGCAGCTACATAGCACTTTAATCTGTTCCATTTCCCATAAGCAGTCAGACAAAGGAAGTTGTTCCGAAATTATCTCGTACCCAGGAGATGCGGGCTTGCTTTGAGTCGGAGAAGCAATCTTGAACCTGCATCCTCTCTTGAGAGGAAATGACTTTTCGTGACTTTTCTACAGCCGCATTTGGTGCCTCCAATCCAGGTCTCAGGAGGTTGTGGCTCGCAGGTCTCTCTAATGCCAGCATCCCCATTGTTGTGCATAATTGCGAGATGGATTATTGATGAAGTGAGCGCGTTTCACTTTGAGTGCTTTTAATACCCAGACACGGTTTGCAAATTTTGGTTTAGCTTACATTTTTGGTGGTATAAATACGTGACAATATTTCCAGTAACTTCCTTCACCGGAGTAAAGGTTCTCTTTTCATAATTTTCTTGAGGTGTTGTAAATATTTGATGAATATTTTATCGCTGTAAATTCTTAACGAATCGAGCAACTTGTAAGCCAATGAGCATTATTATAGTTTTAGGATTATTAAAGAATTTTATCTTCATGTTTCTCGGATTTTCAGGTTAACAAGATCTTTTGAATGAAGGATAATGATTCCTCCTGCCGAAGAGTCACAAATAACAGAGTACTAAATTCAGGTAATATCAATATCGCGACTAAAACACTCTCGATACAATAATCGTAATTATTACAATCCTATTTAATGGTTTCAAAGCATTTGAATTCTTTTTAATTCTTTTTAATGACGATTATTTCTTTCATTGAAATAAAAATTACCCTTATAAATATTTATTTAGGTGTTGTCCTCGTCACCTCAACATAGTCAAAAATTAGTACGTTTGCCCCAAAATAGCCTTTAGATAGTTTCGAAGCAGGACGTTGAATTATCAAAACTGATATAGGTTACAAATTTATTCATCTACCTTTATTGCTTTATAGACATTTATCCGTTTGCATGAGGAATGATCTTTTGAATGAAGGATAATGATTACTCCTGCCGAAGAGTTAGAAATAACAGAGTACTAAATTTAGATAATATCATTATCGTGACTAAAAGACTCTCGATACAATAATCGTAATTATTACAATCCTATTTAATGGCTTCAAAGCATTTGAATTCTTTTTAATGACGATTATTTCATTCATTGAAATAAAAATTACCCTTATAAATATTTATTTAGGTGTTGTCCTCGTCACCTCAACATAGTCAAAAATTAGTACGTTTGCCCCAAAATAGCCTTTAGATAGCTTCGAAGCAGGACGTTGATTTATCGAAACTGAAATAAGTTACAAATTTATTCATCTACCTTTATTGCTTTATAGAAATTTTTCCGTTTGCATGAGGAATGCAGTTCCATTTTGATGATTTTTGTTGTTTCGAAATAGTCATTGTGTTGTAAGGAAAAAATATTTATCATAATTGGTTATATCACCAGATTGGTAGACAAACCATTTAAGAAATATTTTATCATTTAAGTACAATTATCAATTTTTCTTTTCAGACTGTCACCCATTCGCAGATTTTATTTTTTGTTAGTCAATAAGTTTTATACTCATCGGCAATATATCTTTGGAGGATTATGGCAGTTTCGATGAAAATGACGATTTCTAGAAATGCCATTCTGGAAATAAATACATTTCATCAAAGCAGAGCACATTTTGTAAAACCTGACGGAAGAGAATAATGTTTAAATGCTATTTTCCTAGAATTCCTGAAAAATAGAGAACTGAAGGAACTTTTTTGTTTATAATTTTTTTCCATATGCTCCGTTCTAAGATGCTTTTAAAATATGACACCAGAAATGAATGGATTGCTACAATCAAACTTATTGGTTCAAAGGATATTGTAAACACATTTTAATTACACAACAAGAATTAAAAAAAGAAAAATATTACGATTATTATTATTTTTTATACATTTTCTGAGAGAAAATTCAATAAAAGTAACTGAATTTAACCACAATCTCACCCTCCAGGTAAATTGCGATTTACATGGAATCCACTTTAAAGCTGCAGTTCATTGTTTGTAATATCTAATTGGTTATGAATGTCTAATTTGTTTTTCAAGCTTCTCAAAATAGCAGTTTTTCTTATTACAAA
Organism: Araneus ventricosus; assembly: GCA_013235015.1. Taxonomy (NCBI): domain Eukaryota; kingdom Metazoa; phylum Arthropoda; class Arachnida; order Araneae; family Araneidae; genus Araneus; species Araneus ventricosus. Next base: position 49,768 of record BGPR01004608.1, on the reverse strand, counting down.
TATTCTTCGTATAAGAATGAAAAATACTTTTAAATACATTCCACTTCAATAATAAAATCTATATGATTCCTAAATCATACAGCATAAAGTTAATGAAATAAAATTAAATTAGGAATTAAAACAGATTTGAAAATAAATTTAAACCTACACAACAAAATTTAAACATTGTGAAATGTTTCCTAAATATAATACTTTTAAAAGCATTAAAACTCTATAATTAAATATGCATATATTCCTAAGGTAATGGTGACTGTTTTTCCACTCAAAATGCTTTTGCTCTCGTTTTCGAAAAAACACGGACTGCTACTGATTTCTTTGTCAATATTTATTAATTCAGTACGATTCTGTTATTCATCTCAGTTTCAACTTATTTAATGATATTTGGTTAATACGTTTATAAGTTAATGATATTTGGACACACGTTATATATGTGTAAAGCAAATTAATTAAATCTTTTGTAAGCTTTTCTCTCGAAAAATCCATTATCGATTTAAGAAATTGGTCTCTATAGAAAAATTAAATGAAATGTTTACCTCGTAGCCCAAAAATTCCCATTATTTTTTTCTTTTACATTGCCAGTATATATTGGGATTTCTAGACTTTTTACTTTTTGGCACAGAAAAAATTTGCCGGTTTGAGAAAATATTTGCTACTTAATTGCTTTTTAACTTTAATAAATATTCATTTATTTATATTTTGGTTATATAAATTCTGTTCGAAGCTACCTGTGAAATATAAAATAAAGTAATCAAATGTTTATAGCTCAGAGACTTTAAAATTATAAAACAATTTCTACAGTGTATAAATCAGATTATAAAACTTCAGCACATCCAAAATTGTACGTTAGGGTGGGCCTGAAAAAAGCAATTTTTTTTCATGTTGTTATACTGCGGAAATGTTGCTAGTTGGTGAGAAAAAAAACGAGAAAAAAATTAATTTAATTGATTGATATCTTCCGCTCTCAAAAAAGCCTTGAAAATCCTAAAAAGCAGCAAAAATCGACTGTTTATCATTAATTGTTAAAATTTTCCTTGATCTCTTTATTATGGCACTAGCCGCTTTCGAAGACCAGCTTATTCGCTGGAACTGTGGTTTCAATTGAATTTTGTATCATTTTATATTCATGGTTCCCTTAGCAATGTAATTTTTTTAACTTCAGATTGTGATAGATATTTAACCCATGTTCTTTTAGTGGTCTTGCACCTGTTCTGTTCATTGTCTACATAAATGTCCATAATGGAGTCAAATAACTGACCATGTCATATAACATCTAATTGCGTATGGTCAGTGCCATCTTCAGTTTCTTATTCCTCTTGCAAAATATGCATTTAATTTCAACATTAAAATTGTGCAGCACATTTTATAGACAGTGGCATGCTAGTTGTATTAAAACATGTTGAAAAAGGAATGAAAACCTAGGAACCCTAATCATTCATCTTATTGGAGTCATTTCTAAATAAATGTAAAATCTCAGAGAGCTTGATTTACAGATTCCACAAAAATTTTGATGAAATAAAATATGAAAGCAAAATGTATTAGGATATTACCTCAGCTTTAAACAACGAAAGCGAAGCACACAATTGAATATTTGTTTACACAAAGAAAGCGGTTTGAATTGCATTGCAACATTGAAAAGTATTGCTGCAAATTATGCCAAAAATATATTAAAAAATTATTAAAATTAGAGAAAACATTGTGTGGCAACTTATATGATATCGTTGAAAAGGAAATTTTTTACACTTTTAGATGGTATAAAAACAATTTTTGTGCTGTAATATTTTCGGAAATTATTAAGGAAAAACGTCAAAATTGCGTTTATTATTTAATTAAATAAAATTTTAATTAAAATTGAAAAAAGGGCTCCGAAGTGCACATTCCCACCCTCCAAAGTATGTTTATGCCCAATTTTGTAGCTATAGGTTCAGCGGTCTGGCTTGTAGAGCTCCAACAGACACACATTCTTCTTTATTATTAGTAGATATTAGCAGTGAAGTACTCAACATTTTAAGAGTAATAAAATTTATTTTATCGAAGTCTACCAATAACTTCTTGTTGTAAATTTATTTCAAAGTTGACAGAAAAAAAGTGAAATTACCTCAGTAAGCGTTTTGTGGTTTCTAATCATTACGTAGTTCAGAACATATATCTAGAATATAGAAAGTAAAAAGAATTAACACACCTTTCTAAGAAACGTTTTCGGCTATTAAAACCTCTTTATTTCTGTTAAATTTTTTGCATGGAATTTTACTCATTCTTTTCACCAGTTGATACATGGAAGGACTAGCATATGAGAGAATTCGGGCAATACAAGAATAGTGTATTTGGGATGAAACCATTTCCGGACTCAATTCCTCTCAGGAGCGAGGGGGGCAGTCGTCCGAACCCCCCCCCTTTTTAGGAAAAATTAAATTTTTATTTTATTTTACCTTCCTAAAACTAGGAATTATGAAAAAGA